>JAAAKG020188128.1:5576-25014 GCA_010014905.2 Druon quercuslanigerum | reverse complement strand
TTACAACATCCCATTGTGTCAAATTTCTCATAAATTCCTTATCCTTTTTCTCCAATCCTGCTATATTCCAGTAAAATTCGTTTTCTTGTGTTAAAAAGTCAATTGAAATATTTTTGGATGAAACATTCACTCTTTTTTTAAATTGGCCTTTTTAATTTAAAAATTTACATTTTTTGGTTAAAAATCCTACTGTTTAGCAGAAAATTAACTTATTGTTTCTCTATATTATTTTGATTTTAAAAATTTCACTGAAATCTTCTTTGGATAAATATTTAAATATTTATTTTAAGTTGTTTTTTGTAATTTCATCTGTTTTAGAAGAAATTTCACCTTTCTTAAATAAAAATTGAACTTTTCGGTTGAAATTTCAACTCTTTTTTCGAATGTTTTACTTATTGTTTTAAAATTTTTGGTTGAATTGTTTTGTTGAAAATTTAACTATTTCGTAGAAAATGTACTTTTAGTTACAAAATTTGATTTTGGTGTTAAAAATAAAATGAATTCTTTTCTGAATTAAAAATCAACTGAAAATTTTTTAATTAGTGAAATTTGATTAGTTTTAGTACAAATTTCATCTTACTTGAATAAAAATGCAACTATTTGGTAGAGAATTCAATTATTTTGTTAAATTTTTATCCTTTTTGTTTGAAAAAATGGTATTTTTGAATGAAAAATCAACTATTTTTTAATTGGCCTTTTTTATTTAAAAATTTACATTTTTTGTTTAAAATTCCAACTATATAGTAGAAAATTTACTTATTGTTTATCATTATTATTTTTATGGTAGAATGTCCACCAGAATCTTCTTTAGATAAATATTTAAATGTTTATTTTAAGTTTTTTTGCGTTGTTGTAAATTTATCTATTTTAGAAGAAATTTCACCTTTTTTAAGGTTGTAAAAAAGTAAATTTTTGCAAATTTTTGGTTAAAACTCTATTTTTTTGATGAAAATTTAACTATTTCGTAGAAAATGTACTTATTTTACAAAAATTTATTTTTGTGTTAAAAATAAATTGAATTCTTTTCTAAATTAAAATTCAACTGAAATTTTTTTTTTAGTAAAAATTTCATCTTACTTGGATAAAAACGCAAAAATTTGGTAGAGAATTCAGCTATAGTTGAAAACTCTATTGTTTTATTGAATTTAACTATTAAGTAGAAAATCTACTTTTTCTTAAAAATATATATTTTGATGTGAAAAAAATGAACTTCAATCTTTTCTAAATATAAGTTTAGCTTAACATTTTGTTTTTTTATATTAAAAATTCCTCTGTTTTAGTAAAAATTTCATCCTTCTTGGATAAAAATGCAACTCTTTACAATTATTTTGTTATAATTTTATCCTTTTTGTTTGACAAAAATGGCATTTTTGGATGAAAAATCAACTTTTTTTTAATTGGCATTTCTGATTTGAAAATTTACATTTCTTGGTTAAAAATTCTAATATTTAGCAGAAAATGACCTTACTGCTTATCATTATTTTTTTTTTTTTATAAATTCTACTGGAATCATCTTTGGAAAAATATTTAAATATTTATTTTTAAAGTTTTCTTTTAATTCATCTGGTTTAGAAGAAATTTCATCTTTCTTAAATAAAAATTGAACTGTCCGGTTAAAATTTCAACTGCTTTTTAAAAATTTGTCTTTTCGATTTTAAAATTTACCTGCTTTAGCAGATAATACATATTTCTTGAATAAAAATTGCAAATTTTTGTTTGAAAATTTTATTGTTTTGTTGAAAATTGAACTATTTTGAAGAAAATGCATTGTTTTAACAAAACTTAATTTTGGTGTCAAAAATAAGATAAATTCTTTTCTTAATTAAAATTCAAATCAAATTTTTTTGGATTAAAACTATTTTTTTTTTAAATGTGTCTTTTTGATTTATAGGTTTGTCGAAAAATTAACTGTTTACTAGAAAATTTACTTTTTCATTCAAATTCGTATTCTTGTGCTGAAAAGTCAATTGAAATGTTTTTGGATTTAATTGGCCTTTCTGATTAGAAAATTAACATTTTTTGGGTAAAAATTTGAATATTTAGAAGAAAATTTACTTATTGTTTATCAATATTATTTTGAGGTTGGAAAATCCACTCGAATCTTCTTTGGATAAATATTTAAATATTTATTTTAAGGTTTTTTTTTTTGAAAATCCATCTGTTTTAGAAGAAATTTCACCTTTTTTAAATAAAAATAGAATTGTTTAGTTGAAATTTCAACTCTATTTTGAAAGTTTTTCCTTTTGATTTTAAAATTCACCTGCTTTAGCAGATAATACATATTTCTTAAATAAAAAGTGCAAATTTTGGTTGAAAACAAAATTTTGGTGTATTTTAATTTAGAAAAGAATTTAATTTATTTTGGTATTAAAAATAAATTAAATTCTTTTCTAAATTAAAATTCAACTGAAATTTTTTTGGTATAAAAACTATTACTTTAAAAATTTGTCTTTTTGATTTAAATGTTCATCTTTTTTAGTAAAAATATTAAATATTTGATAAATATGCAAATGTTTTGTCAAAAATTTAACTGTTTTCTAGAAAATTTACTTTTTTTTTTTAAATTCGTATACTTAAATGAAAAGTCAATTGAAAAGTTTTTTGATGAAAAAAATCATTTCTTTTTTTTTATTTTGGCCTTTTTTATTTGAAAATTTGCATTTTTTGGTTAAAAATTCGACTATTTAGCAGAAAATTAACTAATTGTTTATCGTTATTAGTTCGATGTTAAAAAGTAAACTGAAATCTTCTTTGGATAAATATTTAAATATTTATTTAAAGTTTTTTTTTGTAAATTCATCTGGTTTAGAAGAAATTTCACCTTTTTTTTTTAAATAAAAACTGAACTGTTTGGTTGAAATTTCAACTCTTTTTTGAAAGTTTTTTTATTTATATTTTAAAATTCACCTTCTTTAGCAAATAATACATCTTTCTTGAATAAAAAATGCAACTTTTTGGTTGAAAATTCTGTTGTTTTGTTGAAAATGTCACTATTTCGCAGAAAATATACTATTTTTTACAAAATTTTATTTTGTGTTAAAAATAAATTGAATTCTTTACTAAATTAAAATTCAACTGAAATTTTTTTTGGATAAAAACTATTTTTCTTTGAAAATTTGTCTTTTTGATTAAGTGTTTCATCTTTTTTTGTAAAAATATTGAATACTTGATAAAAATGTATCTGTTTTGTCGAAAATTTAACTGTTTGCTACAAAATGTACCTACTTTTTCTTTAATATTCGTATTCTTGTGCTGAAAAGTAAATTGAAATGTTTTTGGATGAAAAATCAACTCTTTTTTTTAAATTGGCCTTTTTTATTTAAAAATTTACATTTTTTGGTTAAAAATTCGACTATTTAGCAGAAAATTAACTAATTGTTTATCGTTATTAGTTCGATGTTAAAAAGTAAACTGAAATCTTCTTTGGATAAATATTTAAATATTTATTTAAAGTTTTTTTTTTGTAAATTCATCTGGTTTAGAAGAAATTTCACCTTTTTTAAAATAAAAACTGAACTGTTTGGTTGAAATTTCAACTCTTTTTTGAAAGTCTGTCTTTTTGATTTTAAAATTCACCCGCTTTAGCAGATAATACATATTTCTTGTATAAAAAATGCGAATTTTTGGTTGAAAATTCTATTTTTTTGTTGAAAATTTAACTATTTCGTAGAAAATGTACTTCTTAAACAAAATTTAATTTTAGTGTCAAAAATTAATAAAATTCTTTTCTAAATTTAAATTCAAATAAAATTTTTTATTTTCTTACAAATATATTTTTTGATATGAAAAAATGAACTGAAATCTTTTCTAAATATAAGTTCAACTTAAATTTTTTTTTATTTTTTTAAAAATTCATCTGTTTTAGAAAAACTTCATCTTTCTTGGATCAAAATGCGACTATTTAATAGAGAATTCAATTATTTCCTTAAAATTTTATCCTTTTTGTTTGAAAAAATGGTGTTTTTGGATTGAAAAAATCAAATTTTTTTTCTGAAAACTTTTTTTTTGTCGCGAAATTCATATTTTGATCTTGAAAAGTCAACTGGAATCTTTTTTGAATGAAAATTCAACTATTTTTTTTTAAATAAAAATTAGTCCGTTTAAAGACGTATTAAATTTTTTTGGTTAAATAATAATTTCTGGTTAAAAAATCGTCTTATTGGTTACAGAGAATTCAATTTTTTCTGTAGAAATTTATATGTTACTTACAAATTCATATTTTCACCGTAAAAATTATACGGAATTCTTTTTAAATAGAAAATTCAACTATTTTTTTAAAACTTATCTTTTTTATTTAAAAGTGAATCTGTTTATAAAGAAATGTAATTTTCGTATAAAAATTCAACTTTTTGTTTAAAAACTCGTCCTCTTTACTTGAGTATTCAACTATTTTGTTTAAAAGATTTGGTTAAATTCTTTTGTTGAGGAATTATTTTTTTTAATTTATATTTTTACTTGAAAATTCATCCATTTGCTTCAAAACTTAAATATTATGTTTAAAATAATCTTTTTTAATAGAAAATTCAACTACTAGGGTAGAAGTTAAACTGTATTGTTAAAAATTGAATTTTTTTATTCAATGCTTTTGACTTTAGTGGAAAATGTATAGTCGAAAAGCATTTTTTTGGTTTATAATTAATTTTTCAACTGAAAAAGTAACTTTTCCATTCTTTAAGATTGATCTTATTTGATTGAAATTTCTTCCTCTTTTGTGAAAAAAAAGAAATAATTTTCTTGTTTTGTAATTTCATGTTGTTGGGGAAAAATGCATCGGTCACGTAAAACTTATTTTTTTTTCTGAAAAATCATATTTTTGGTTTGAAAATTCATTTTTTTTTTAAATTCGTGTTTGGGCTTGAAAGTTCAAATAATATTTGTTGAAAAAACGTCTTTTAAGAAAAAATCAGGGCATTTCGAAAATTAAATATTTTTCTAATTATTCCTAGTCGAATTAGGGGAGCAGGATCTTTTATAAATAGAATAAAACAGTATTTCAAGTAATAAATTTAAAATTTAAAATTTATTGATTTCTTTTGAAATAAAAAATGTATTTTCCACTATAAAAGGTGACTTTTTAAATAATTCCAACAAAATTATTTAAATTTTGAACATAATAGTTAAATTTTAAACCTAATAATTTTTTATTTCAAAAAGTAGAATTTTGAAATAAAAAAAATAAATCTTAAAAAATGCTTAAATAGGGCTAAATTGTTCAATTTTCAGCCAAAGACATAAGCCTTCAATCAAAAAATAAATTTTTTTAAATGTAGCTTAACTTTTACTCAAGGGTTAAATTATCAATTAAAAAAGATTATTTTTTAACAAAATAGTTATGCTTTCAACCAAAGAGATGAATTTTCAAATAAAACTATATATCTTCAATAAAAAACATTTGTTAAATAAAGTTATTCAATTAAAACTTTTAAACAAAATCGTAGAATATTCAAGCAAAGAAGAAGAATTTTTTACCAAAACTTTGCATTTTCATTAAAAAATGATATTTCTGCTAAAAGAGATGAATTTTTAAGTCAAAAAGATGAATGTTGAAAAAAATTCTTGAATTTTTTATTAGAAAAGATTTAAGTAGACTTTTAACAAAGTTATGGTAAATTATATGACAAATAAATGAATTTTTATCAAAAAAAGGCGAGAATTCTCTTGAAAGAGATGAATTTTTATTTAAAAAAATACAAAATTTCAAAAAAAATATATTTCTACATAAAAATATTGAATTTTCAATAAAAAATACGAATTTTTTAAAGCATGAAACGATGAATTTTTAAACTAAAATGGTTGATTTTTCTACCAAATACTTGTATTTTTATCCAAAAAGGATGACAGATGAATTTTTATTGAAAAAAATTTTTTTTTAAATATATTTTAATTTTTATCCAAAAAGATTTAAGTTTCACATTTCAACATCAAAATATATAATTTTCGAACAAGGAGTAAATTTTCTACGAAATAGTCACATTTATAACAAAACAGTCGAATTTTTAACCAAAAAGTTTTACTTTTAAAAAAATTGTAGAATTTTCAATCAAACAGTTACATCTTTTTCAAGAAAGATAAAATTTCTTTTAGAACAGAAGAATTTTTTAAAAATAGTTAAGTTTTTATCTGAGGAAAATTCCAGACTTTTCGCAATCAAAATATGAATTTTAAAATAAAAAAAAAGTTTCTACGAGAAAAAATTGATTTTTTAAAGAGAAGAATTTCCAACCAAAAAGGATGAATTTTTAAAAAAATTGTTAAATTTTCTGCCAAATAGTTAGATTTTTATCCAAAAAATATGACATTTTTTTAAAACAGATGAATATTTATTTTAAAAAAGAACAAATTTAAAATTATAGTTAAATTTTCATTTTAAAAAATCCCAGTTGATTTTTCGATATCAAAATATGAATTTTTGGTTAAAAAAGAAGTTTCTATGAAAAATATTGAATTATCAAACCAAAAAGACGAATAGTTTTTTAACCAAAAAGGATGAATTTTTAACTAAAGTAGTTGAATTTTCTACTAAAACAGATGAATTTTTCATAAAAAACGATCATTTGTTTGAAATCGAAATTTATTCATCAAAGACTTCAGTTCTCTTTTCAACACCAAATTATTAAATTTAAACAAAAAGTCAATTTTTTACGAAATCATTAAATTTTCAACAAAACAGCAGTATTTTCAACCAGAAAGTATAAGTTTTCAATAACGTAATGGCATAATAATAATAAAAACAAAAAAAAATAATAATAAATACAGTAAAATATTACATAACGTTATAAATATTTAATATAATAAAAAAATAATAAACAATAACAATAAAAACAAATCTTCAAAAAAGTGTTCAAATTTTATCAAACAAAAAGAAACTTTTATAGGAAATAGTTAAATTTTTAACAAAATAGTTGCCTTTCTATCCATGAAAGATGCAAGATTTCTATTGAAAAAGATGAACTTCAAAAAATAAATAAATAAAAGAAAGTCTCAGAAAAAATACTTTTTGTACAAGAAAGATTTCGGGGATTACTTTTCAGCAAAAGAATATCAATTTTAAACAAAAGTTTAATGTTCTAAAAAAATGTTTGAATTTTTAACACAAAATGACAAATTTTAAACAAAATAGTTGAATGTCCAAACAAAAGGGATGTCTTTTTTTAAACTAAATTTTAAACCAAATAATAAAATGTATAACTGAAAAGATAATCTTCAGGAGAAAATTTTAGCGAATTTGCAAAAATTACGTACATTTCCCCTAACGTAACAAATCGTAACTTTGGTAAAAAAAAAAGGTTCTTCCTTACCAATACTAATCTGTTGTTTCCCAGACGTTAAATTAAGAAGCTTCACATTCCAAAATTTTTACATAAATCGTAACCTAATTCTCGGACAGGGAAAGAGCATCGTGGTTTCGTTGCTGCTCCTGCCTGCTCAAATTTTTCCTTTTTTTTTGTCTTGATAAGAGTGCTCTATGAGTGCCGAAACATTGATGGTTATTTTTTTTAAAAATTTTTTTATATTGTGACTTGATAATAATAAAAATAAAAAAGAGAAGGACCTTCTCATTTTTCTTTCTTTTCCCATTTTTATTTTTGTCCAAAAAATAGTTTTTTTTTATTTTTCTTGCACATTAAATTGTAACTAATTGTCTTGGCCCTTCCCTCACCTTGATCTGTTAAGTAATTTAGGTACAGTCCCTTATGAGTTTGATAAATGTTGTTTATCATACACTTGTAAACTCCTTCTTATCTATACAGATTTCTTGAATCACTAAATATTGGATAATGTTACGATTGTAAGTTGAGAATAGTGATTGACAATGGAGGCAAAAATGCATAAAGCAAATCAATAAAGAAGCAATGATGCGATATAAAGGAATGTGAATTGTGAATGTCTGTCGCTACTCGCTAGCGTTGCTCTTTTGCGTCGAGACAAATCTCCGTGCGGTCGCATCAAGTACAACAGAAAGCCTCTCATTGTATCCTGCACAATATGAATTCAAGTGCAAAGAAAAGAAAAAATGGTCTCGTTTCTCAAATCTTCCGGGTTGAAAGGAGTTCACCTGCTACTCGTACGTACCGATCTTCTTCACCTGTTGCGTTTGTTGCACTTAAGGCAACCCGATTTGCTCTCGCTCAATGCTCCGTCGGCCAATTGAAAAACGTGGAATGAAATCGTAAGGTGCACAGGGTCCACGTGACCCCTGTTTTCAAAAAGCCAAGTTTCTTTTGATCGCAAATTCTATTGGATTCCATAGAGAGGCAGAGAGTGGCACGAAGCGAGAGTGCGAAAGAAAGCATTTGCTGACGCTACAGAAGAAAAGGGAGGGAGAGAAATCTACCCCTGGCCACCCAATGAAAACTCGATTGTATCTCGCTGCTTGGATTTGCACCGAAACCGAAAAATTTACTTCCCCAAACGCCTTTTTTCATCCACAGGAGTCTTTTATCTCTGCACAATGAGCAAGTGTTCGATATAAGATGTTGTCACTCTGAGGTTGTCCAACTTCAGATGAATTCAATTAAATGGGTCTTTTCTTATTTATTTGACAAATGTCCATTCAGGTGAATATGTATAGAACATACTCGAAACGGGAAATAGAAGTCATTGGATAAAGCCATATTTTACTTCCATGGAACACATGGAACGGATAATGGCATTAAGGGATAGGAGTGGTTTATTACATCTTTATTTTTTTAATTATCATTGTATCTTACTTACATCGTTTCAAAAATTAAAATTAAAGAAATTTAAAATCCTGGCTAACGTTCAATAATCAAATTCTTGTGCACAATTCTTATTGTGCCTATTGAAATTTAAAAAAAGATTACAATTTTTTCCTAAACAAAAATAGAATTTCTTTTTTCAACAAAAATAAAAAAGTTGAAAGAAAAATTGAGGATGCAACAAAACAAATCCCCTTCCTTTAATCAGCACTCATACAGAACCCTCGCCAAGGCAAAAAATAAAAAATACCCAAACAGGCAGGAACAGCAACGAATCCACGATGCTCTCTTCCTGACCTTGAAAATCTGGAACAAACCTTTTTTTTCGCTTTTAAAACAGCACTTTTATTGAAATACGAACAGTAATTTAATTCTCCTAGCCTAATATAAAAGAAAAATCTCGTTTAGAAAAAATCTTTCTACCGAAAAGTTTTTTATTTATCCAGATATAATTTATCTTTTGTTTATTGCAGAATAAATATAGAAATTTCAAAGCACTTTTTGTAGACTGCGCTAATTATTTTGTAGATTGCGAATAATAAACTTTAACATTTTGAATAATTTTATAAATTTTTAATTACTTTTCCGCTAATATAGAATGTTGAAGTGTAAATTTTGTTGTGGTATTCTACTTAAAAATTATAAAACATATTTCAAAATATATTTTTCAATACGTTGAACATTTCACAGAAAATTCACGGATGTCAACGATTTAAACAAGGCATGTTAACCAGATATCAAGATATCAAGATTTCATAATAATTTTACAAACATTTAACAAAAATTGAAGATCTAAAGGATTTTAAAGATTGAAAAAGGTGCAGTACATTAGATTTAAAAGATTTCAAAAAATTTAAAAGATTTCCAAAAATTTAAAAGATTTTAAACAATTTCAAAAGTTTTCAAAACATTTTATCATTATTCAAAATATTTCCAATAATTCAATGATTTCAAAGAATAAAAAAGATTTTACAAACAAAGATATCCAAAATTTCAAGGACTTCAAAGATTCGAAAAAGGCGTGTTGACTAGATTTTAAAATTTTTACAAAAATGTCCCAAAAATTTAGAACTTTTCACAAACATTTGAAAATTTTTAAAACAATTGTTTAATTTTTTTAGGAGATATGAAAAGATTTTACAAAAGTTTTATATTTCATAATTAATTAATAAATAATTCTAAACAATACGAGAATTTCAAAGATTTCAAAACATTTCAAACATTTGAGATGATTTCAAATTTTGTTTAAACAATTTATAAGATTTCAGAATGATTTTAAATATTTCAATGATATAAAACAAATACACAATATTTGAAAAAAATTTTAAAAGATTTTAAAGAACTGTTCAGGATTTTAAAAGATTCCAAGAATATTACAAATTTCAATAAGGGACATATACACAAAAATATGCACAACATTTCAAAAATTGTAAACAGTTCACAATTTTTGTTGGAAAGATTTCAAAAGATTTCACAAAATTTTTTAATATTTTAATCCTTTTAAGCAAACACAAAATATTAAAACACGATTTCACAAATATTTTTGAGAAATTATTGACTTTTTAAAGTTTTTAAACGATTACAAAAGATTTCACAAATCTTTCAGAGAATTCATAAGGATTTCAAAAGATAGTACACCAGTTTTAAAGATTTCCAAACAAAAAATTTTATAGATTGCAAATAACAGACTTTAATATTTTAAATAATTTTGTTGTAGTACTCTACTTAAAAATTATAAAACATATTAGTTGAAAATTTTAATGTTAATTCTGGGTTAACTACTGGGTTTTTGAATGTACATCACATTTCAAAAAGTTACAAAAAATATTTTTCAAAATTTCAAAGTATTTTAAACATTTCAAAATATATTTTTCAATATTTTGAACATTTCACAGAGAGTTAACGGATGTCAACGATTTAAACAAAGCGCGTAAACCCGATTTTAATCAAGATTTCATAATAATTTCACAAACATTTTTGAAAATTTAAGATTTAAAGGATTTTAAAGATTGAAAAAGGTGTAGTACACCAGATTTTATAGATTTCCAAAAATTTAAAAGATTTTAAATAATTTCAAAAGTTTCCAAAACATTTGAGCATTATTTAAAATATTTTTAATAATTTAATGATTTCAAAGAATAAAACAGATTTTACAAACTAGATTTAAAGGTTTTTACAAAAATTGCCCTAATGTTTGTAACATTTCACAAACGTTTTAAATATTTTAAATAATTGTTTAGCAGATATCAAAAGATTTCACAAAAGTTTCAGATTTCATAAACAATTGATAAATAATTCTAAAAAATACGAGAATTTAAACATTTCAAACATTTGAGATGATTTCAAATTTTGTTTGAAGATTTCATAAGATTTCAGAAAGATTTTAAGCAAACGCACAATATTTGAAAAGATTTCAGAACATTTTTAAATATTTTAATCATTTTAAGCGAATAGAAAATATTGAAAAACGATTTCACAAAAATTTTAAAGAAATTATTGACTTTTTAAAGTTTTTAAACGATTACAAAAGATTTCACAAATATTTCAGAGTAATCATAAATATTTCAAAAGATTTCAACAATTTCAAAGACTTCAAGAAGGGTACAGTGTACTAGTTTTAAAGATTTCAAAACATTTTAATGACTAGTATGAACAGAAAAGATTTCAGAACAAAGATTAAAAAACAATTTCAAAAATATTTCAAAAATTTCAAAAGATTTAAAAAAATATCACAAACTTTTTTTAAATTAAAAGCTTTCAAGAACGTAAATATTTTAAGTATTTGACAGTGATTTCAAACGAATTTAAAACACTTCAGAAAGCTTTCACAAATATTTCAAAGAATTCATAATGATTTTAAAAGTTTTTAAGTGTTTCAAAAATTTCATAAAGGGTGCAATACACCAGATTTAAAAAATTTCAAAACATTTATATGATTTTAAACGATTTTAAAAAGTTTCAACCAAATTTAAAAGATTTGAAAAAAAATCAAAAACAAAGATTTAAGAAATATTTTTAAAATTTCATAAAGATTAAAAAAAATAAAAAATTCCATTTTTCTGTCAATCTATGAAAAATCAGACAAAAGATAAATGCATAAAAATGTTGCACCCAGAAAAGATCTACAAATTTTTCATGAATCAGTTTTTTTATAGCACATGTAGTTTTTGATTAACTTATAAAAAACAACGTTAAAAATAAAAAAATTCAATTTTTGGACAAACGATATAGGCTAAGAAAAAAATAAGAAGAAACAGGTGGTTTATTTCAGAGAGGTATACATTCTTTATCAATCATTTTTTGTCTGGATGCGTAGTTTTTGTTTTATTCGTAAAAACAACATTAAAAAAAAATCAGTTTTTTAAAAAACGACACAAGGTACGACAAAAAATTGATAGACAAACGTTGTTCACCCAAAAAGGGTCTACAAATTTTGTATTGATAAATATCAAATTTTAGAAAAAACGAAACAAGAGACGAAAAAAAATAAAATTTAAGAGTTGTAAAATCAAAAAATATTTACAAATTTGCTATACAGTCTTGTTATAAAAATATATTTAAAACAAAAAAATTAACTTTTTGGAGAAAGGGCACAAGCAACAATAACATTTTACTTAACAAAACAATAAGATTAAAAATAAAGAAACTAAATTTATTGAAAAACGGCACAAGTTGCAATAAAATTTTTTGTATGAATTGTCATAATATAAATTTATTGAAATAATATAAATTGCTCATAGTAGACGAGAATAAAATTGAATACAAAATGAGAAAAAAATATTATGGTAATCATTAAAAAATAAAATTCTTTGCAGTATCTGCATTTCGGACAAATGCGAGTGTGAAATGCAAAATACGCGATGAGAATGTGTTATTTAAAGCCAAATAAGCTTTCACAAAAGAGAATTAATAATAACCAAATTACAGTTGTTGATTTAGCGATATGAAAAATGTAAAAAAAAAATGTTCCTTTTTTTAAGCCCTACACGATTATGACAACCACTTTTTGAATTTGTTTAAGAAATCGAAAATTTAAATTTTGATTGCATAAGAAATAATGAAAAATAAAAAATTCCTCAAAAAAGATCTACATATTTCTTATTATTCACGTTTTTATATGATACGTAGTTTTTGTTTTAATCGTAATAAATAACTTTTAAAATGAAGAACTACATTTTTTTGAAAAACGACACAAGGAACTAAGAAAATTAATTTTAAAAAGTTGTTCAGCCCAAAAAAACAAATGTGGTTCAACAAAAAAATATCTATAAATTTGTTATAAAATCTTTTTATTAAAATATCTGCAAAAAAAAACTTGTTGGAAAAGGGACACAAGCTACAATAAAATTTTATTTAACAAACCTTTTCGCTGATATTATGTTTAAAAATTTACTTAACACCACCTTACGCTAGGATGTGTATATTTTCAGTTAACAAATTTTTTTTTTAAATAGCATGCTTAATTTTTTTAACTATAAGATTGTTTAATAAAACATCCATGTTCTGTGAACAACAAAACATCGATGTTTTTCTTTCGAAACATCGATGACATCGTTGTCGATCATTTTTGACGTCGATGTTCAGCAACATTGCTGTTTCACTTTCGATGTCCCATCACTATTGCGAAGCGCGAGATACTTGTTCACAATGGGTTCGTTAAAGCCGAAGGAGCTTTAACAAAAGAGAATTCACAATCAGTGGGCAGATATTTTTATACGATTCTCTAATTATTTGTATCTAATAAGACAGATATTATAAGGAAAGATAAGGCAAGAAATATATTTTTTTGAAAACAACACAAGGCACTAAAAAAATTAACAAACAAAATTTGTTCACGCAAAAAAAAAATATTGTTTAACAAAAAAATATCTATAAATTTGTTATAAAATCTTTCTATTCAAATATATTAAAAATAAAAAACTTTTTGGAAAAGGAACAGAAGTGCAATAAAATTTTATTTAACAAACATTTTCGCCGAAACTATATTTAAAAACTTACTTAGAACCACCTTACGCTAGGAAGTGTATATTTTTAGTTTAAATCACAACAAAAAACATGGAAGGTAATCAAATTACATTTATAGAAAAACTATACAAGTTGCATTAAAATGTTGAACATTTTTTTTTAAATAGGATGCTCAATTTTTTTTAATGATAAGATTTTTTAATAAAACATCCATGTTCTGTGAACATCAAATCATCGACGTTTTTTTTCGATACATCGATGCACGAGATACTTGAAGAGAATGTGTTCGTTAAAGCCTAAGGAGCTTTAACAAAAGAGAATTCACAATCAGCGGGCAGATTTTTTTTTATACGATTCTCTAATTATTCTTATGTAATTAGATAGATATTATAAGGCGAGATTAATAAAAAATCGGGTGAGAAAGAGACGTGAATAGGGAAAAGGGGATGAAGAGTAAAACCCTTTCGAGTTTGAGTTTAGGGCTATTATTGTTATTCCCTTCTCATATGGTTCCGCCATTATCTGTTCATCGGTTGTCCCTTCCGCTTTCAATCCCATCCCAACTTTACTCCCATGCCTCCTATCGGTACGAAACACGAATCAAGATGGACAAATAAGGTGCACCCTCTATCAAAATATACATCGCAGAGAACTCAGATTCTTCGTGTCCGAAAGGGGTCTGAAGTGCCACTCGAAATACCGCGTCCCGGAATTAAGATCAATTTCTCATGGGCCCATGAAAAAAAAATAAAAACCTCTCTTTCCTAACTGGCACGAACTTTTTCATCTCCATCTCTTCGTACGCTCATTAAAAATAGTTTGATAATTTTTAACTTTTAAAATTTAATTTTTTGAAAGTCCTGGGAGAAATAAAAATGATTTAAATTATTTAATTATTTATTTAAATTCATTTAAGATAAGCATTAAGCGACACCTTATTCATGGTTGCTGCAATATTAATATCAGCAATATAAAACCAAACATACACCTAGAAAATGAATAATATTAAAACAAAAACAAAATTTATTCTAAATCAATTTTAAAATCCAAAAGATAAATTTTAAACCTAAGAAATGAATTTTTAACGAAAATGATGAATCTTCAAGGAAAAATATGCTTTTTGAACCAAATAGTTAGTTGAATTTTTAAAGCAAAAAATTAGTTTTCTACCAAAAGATCAATTTTGAAACAAAATTAGAATAGTTTTAAATTCAAGAAAAATAAACTTTTATGCAACAACAAAAAAGCGAATTTACAATAAATAGTTTTCTTTCATAAAAAATTACTTTTTTAATACAAATAGAAAAACTAAATCTTCAGTTAAAAGAATCAATTTTCAACAACATTAAAAATGGATTCTCAACAAAATAATTCAATTTTAAATATAAAAGATAAATTTTCTAACAAAAAAAAAACAACAGTTTCAATCAAATATATAAATTTCCTAATAGAAACGATAAATTTAAAAACAAAACTAGAATAGTTTGACTTGCAGTTGGAAAAGTAGATTTTCAACATAAAAATGAGTTTTCAGAAAAAGAAATATAAATTTTCAAGTATAAATGGAATAGTTAAATCTTCAGTTAAAAAATTAATTTTCAACCCAAAAGAAATGAATTTTCATAAAAAAAAATTAGTTTTCAATCAATGATGAATCTTCTATCAAAAACATGAATTTTTGATTGAATAGTGGAATTTTCTATTGAATAACCCGAATCATTATTAAAAAATTTTTTTCAAACAAAGGAAGAATTCTTAAAATAGATAGAATAGTTACATTTTCTATAGAACAGAACATTTTTTAACGAAAAGAATTACATAAATTCTTTAAATAAATTAAATTCTTTCACAAAAAATAAAATAGTTAAAGTGAATTTTCAATTAAAGTGAGAAATATTCAACTAAAAAAATTTAATTTTTAACCAAAATCATCAATTTTCAACTAGTAAGATAAATGTTCTACTAAAAATAAAATACTGAAAGTTTCAGTTTGTAAAATAAATTTTAAACCAAAAAAGAAACAAAAATTTTCAACAAAATAGTTAAATTATCAACCACAGAAAATAATTTTGACCAAAAATATCAATTTTCCACCAATTAGTTGAATTTTCTACTAAAATATACGAATTTTTAACAAAGTTAACATGAATTTTCAACGAAATAGTTGTATCTTTAAATAAAATAGACAAATTTTTAACCGATTAGATAAAAAATAAATTTTTTTTTATTTGCAGTTGGAAAAGTAAATTTTCCAAAAAAATGAGTTTTTAGAAAAAGTAATTAAATTTAAACTAAAAATATAAATTTTCAACTAAAAATGGAAAAGTTACATCATCAGTTAAATAAATTAATTTTCATAAAAAAATTCGTATTTAATTAATAATGTATCTTCTATCACAAAATATGACTTTTTGATCAAATAGTGGAATGTTTAATGAAAATATCTATCAAGAAAAGAAAATTTTGCACAAAAAATAGAATAGTTAAAGTGAATTTTTAACTAAAGTGCGAAATATTCAATTTAAAAAATGTAATTTTTAACCAAAAACATCAATTTTCAACTAAAAAGATCAATTTTCTACCAAAAATAAAATACTTAAATTTGCAGTTCGTAACATAAATTTGTAACCAAAAAAGAAAATAATTTTTACAAAAATATCAATTTTCAACCAATGAATTTTTAACGAAATAGTTGTATCTTGAAATAAAAAAGTTAAATTTTCAGTTAATAAAAATGTAAAAAAAACGAACAATGTTCAACAAATTAGTTTCATTTTTCATCAAAGTGATAAATTTGTAAGTAGGTTGATTAAACTTTACTTAAAATATTTGAATTTTAATTAAAAAGATAAATTTTCAACTAAAATGATTGAATATTAAATAAAATGATAAATCATCAACCAAATAAATAAATTTTTAACAAAGTAGTTCCACTTCCAGCTAAGAATTTTAATTTTCAACCAAAGATCATAAATTCTCAACGAAAGACGCGATATATTTGATATTTCGACTAAAAAGGATATTAATTTTATACCCAAAATAGTTGAATCCTACCAAAAAATATGAATTTAAAAAAAAAAGTTTTAATTTTTTTACTTACTTCACTCTAGAAAGTTTTTGTAAAAATATATGTAGTAATTATGATGCATATTTGTATAAACAATAAATGCTTTAAATTCTCTTATAAGTGTTCTATAAATGTTCTGTTCGAGCTTAAATGCAAGAGCATATTCTGGAGAACATTTTCTCAACATAATTTCTTGAGCATTCAAGAACTCTACATGTTGCAACCATGAAATTTATTTAAAACCATAAAAAATAATCAAAATTAATCTAAAGAGTCTAAAAAGATAAAAAATTTCGCGAGATTTGGTTAGACAGCTTCCTAGAAGCATTTCTCTTGATTTGTGTTCTCCAATCCAATTACCACAAATTTTTTCATAATATTGTACATTTCTCCCTAGAAAAAGTCACGACAGAAACAGATGGCGCGAGAACAAAAAAAACTCGAGACGCTATTCTGCAATAAAAGGGGTAAAAGGTTTCAGCGTCACTGAATAAATTGCATATTTTGATTCATGAGGATTATTGGGGACAATTGAAGGGAAAATATACCGCAGTGCCATAAAGATCGGGATCAAAACCCCATCAGTGCTAAAAGCCTTTTCCTTTATTTGTCCATTTTTTCACCCAATTTCATTTATCAATGTCAAAAAGTGTACACACAAAATAGGCAGAAAAACGGAAAGTATCTCTCCTTATTTCCAAACAATAATTTTCCTGAAGAACTGAGCTAAAAAAATAGAGGATAGAGATCCGATCTGTTGGACCAATTTACTGCGAACTGAGTTTGGTCCCTAACGGAAAAAAAGATAGAGAAAGAGAGAGAAACAGAGATTTGGGGAGATGAAAAGGGACCGAATTTCAGTGCCAAGAAGGGTGGCGGGGAGGGAGGGAGGGGTTTTTGAGGGAGTTTTTTGGTCCAGGAACCATTCAAGCGCGAGAGTAAGTAGAGATTTCCGGAGGCTGTGGCACCCCCGCCGCGGGGGTGTCTTCTTACCTGGTCCTGGTACCCCGGATGATTCTCTCCAAGACCTTACCTATGGGAAAATCTACATTGAGTCGATGGCGAATGAATGGAACCGAGCGGCGGAATCTTTTGTGCACATTCCTTCTTTTTAGTACCGCGCTCGTACCAAACTACCAGCCTTCCAACTTTGAGCATGGGACATCCTCCCATGCACCAACACCATAGAAGGTCAACCACTACCAACCGAAAATATACTCTACCTGTCCATCTACTAAATCTACTTTTACTACGAAATAAACTAAATCTCCCCCACAACCCCATTCGCACCACGACGCCTACATTTTTTTCTCACTCGATTTTCTCTCTCTTTCTCTCCCCCATCCCCCCCCTCTCTCTCTCTCTCTTTTTCTGGGTTCTTGCTCTTATTTTCTTGCATTCGTACACCTTGTGTATAAAGCAGACTTAACAGCCCGAAATAACAGGGGAAACACGGTGATTTTTCACGAAAATAGGGGAATAAACTATTTTAAATTAGTCGAAAGCGCTGTAGGCTTTTTCGTTTTATGAGGCATAACATTCATGTTTGAATCTGAGCACATACAGAGTAATCTTAGTTTATCTTTTTACTGAACAAATTTTTTAAGAAAAAAAAAAGAAATCAAAATCGGATGTGATTAAATGGTGTCCTATTTTAGTTTCGCATTTTTTAAATTGATTTTTTGTTGTTTTTATTAAATTAGTTTAAGGCGTTGTAGGGTTATTCTTTTTACGATGCACAACATCAATGCTTGAATCTGAACACATGGAGTAGCCTAAGTTTATCTTTTCAATGAACAAATTTTTCAAGAAAAAAAATCAAAATCGTATATGATTTAATGGTCCCCTATTTTAATTTCGTCTTTTTTTATTGATTTTTTATTGGTTTTATCAAATTAGTTTAAGCAGTAGCAGGTTTATTGATTTTATGAAACATAACAATAATGTTTGAATCTGAACTCACAGAGTAGGCTTAGTTTATCTTTTTACTTAACAAATTTTTCAAGAAAAAAATCAAAATCGGACATGATTTAATGCCCCCTATTTTAATTTCGTATTTTTTTATTGATTTTTTTTTGTTTTATCAAATTCGTTTAAGGAGTAGCAGGTTTATTGATTTTACGAGGCATATCAATAATGTTTGAATCTGAACACACAGAGTAATGTAAGTTGTATCTTTTCAATCAACAAATTTAAAAAAAAAATCTCAAAATCAGAAAAAATTTAATGGTCCCCTATTTTAGTTTCGTCTTTTTTATTGATATTTTGTTGTTTTTATTAAATTAGTTAAAGGCTTTTTATGGTCGTTCTTTTTACGACGCATAACATCAATGTTTGAATCTGAACACATGGAGTAGCCTAAGTTTACCTTTTCAATGAACAAATTAAAAAAAAACATCAAAATGGGACAAGATTAAATGGTTCCCTATTTTAGTTTCGTCTTTTGTATTAATTTTTTGTTGTTTTTATTAAATTAGTTTAAGACTTTATAGGATTATTCATTTTTTGAGGCATAAGAATAATGTATGAATCTGAACACAGAGTAGCATGAGATTGTATCTTTTCAAACAAAAAATTTTTAATGAAAAAAGAAATCAAAATCGGACATAATTTAATGCCCCCTATTTTAATTTCGTATTTTTTTATTGATTTTTTTTTGTTTTATCAAATTCGTTTAAGGAGTAGC
>JAAAKG020188118.1:0-25014 GCA_010014905.2 Druon quercuslanigerum | reverse complement strand
GGGGGGGGGGGGGGGGGGGGGGGGGGGGGGGGCATGTATCAAAATATCTTAAAGGGCCCTTTTTGGGAAATTAAATAAAAAGACTCACATAAAAACATCTTGGTTTCTATGGTTTTTTATTTTACCATGCATCATTAATGCAGCCAATACCGTGGTAGCTACGCACATGATATACAGATATCGAGATACAGTGTGTGGTCAGGGCCGGTTCTGGACAAAAATTCAACCTTATAATATAAGGGCAATTCACAATATAAATTTGGAAATGTTTATGCAAAATATTTAAGTTAAACGATACACAAAATTTGAAGCTGCTGACAAAAAAATCGTTACTGACGAATTCCTAATATAATTTTATGACATAGTCGGATTCTTTGAGAATATTCTAGAACTTAGCGAAATTGCAAACTATTTTCAAAGAATATAGTCAGGGTATAGACCGTGTTTGCGTTTTAACACTCCCATATAAGTTTTGTTAGCATGATCTGGCATACGTACATAAATGCAGGTTTTTCCAGAAAGGTATTTTGGTCGATTAATAAGCTTAAGAAATGCTGTTAAAGTGACTGTTATTTCTACTGGTATATAAGACACGTAGTCTCTTACATTAGGAACATGAAGATCAGGAAGCATTCCGGTAATTGCAGAAAAACCCTCGCCATTAGGCTTTCGTACAAAAACGCTCTCCACTGAATTTGTTTGCTGATGTGGTGATGTTACCCAGTTAGGAAGTGGATGGTCACTGCCGTATGGTTCGAGAACTCCAATAAGAACTTTACCATTGCGCATTTGTATATAAACGTGGTCATATGGATTAATAACACGTTTCTGAACTTGATTACCCGGTGCTCTCATCGCTGCATCTAATTTTGAAAGAAAAAAAGTCGATTTAAGGTAAACATCCCAGTAACCCTGACCTTCCTCTCAATAATCGTGAAGCCAATTTTCTTGCTCTTTATATAATTTGAATTTCAAAGCCAAGCTACAAGATTATTAGGACTGTTAAGATTACTGCGACATTTACCTGATTAAGTTTTTATACATTGCAAAATATTTTTTAGTAAGTAAATAGCAAAAGTTCTTTAAATTCTAAAAAAAAATTATCTTGAATAGGGGATTTGAAAGGCCGTTGATTAAAAGCCAAAACCAACTTATTTTTACGTTACGATAAACTTTTCTACTAAAACTTGGTAAAAATTTTCATAAAACTTAGACAATGCATTAGAGCCATGATCGGTCAGAGATATAGAAGGCAGACCGGAAATCTTTTTATCTTATACGAAAGGAAGAAAAAGAAAATTGAAGTAGACAACTCTTCAAAGAAAGAAAACTGTGAAAGGCAGAGAAGAATCAAAGTTAACTGCACCAAAAATTTACTAGGGGACAGTGAAAAAAAATTAAAACAGATAAGACTCAGACACATTGAGTAGATCCGCTAAACTCAGAATGAAAACGTCTTTATAAAGCTAAGAAAGCAAACGCTCTGAAATCTATTTGAGAGGACATCGAGGACAGACTCAGTGAGACTTCGACGTAAAAGCTGAGGACGCAAGGATTGGATCAAAAAACCGAACTGGATGAAGCATTTTAAGCCATTGTTGAGCTCAACAAACAGGAAGGCAACAAATTTCTGGAGGCCTACCATATAAAAGTGTGATAGATTTACAGCAGATTCAGATGAAGAAAACATGCTGATCGGTGCTAAAAGTGCCTGGGTTATGATCGCCTAGCAAGAAAATATAACAGACTAGAGTGCAGCGGCCCATGCTGCAAATATTACATGAATATAAACAGAGAAAATTTCTGCACGCTCGAACGGGAATGTGTGCTCATAAATAGTATTTATAGAAAACTGGAGACTATCAACCATATGTGCTTAAGTTGAGCGCCTTCAAGGTTTTCAGGCAAACCCGTAAGATAAGGAGTAAAGGTGTCAGGAATGTGAGATGCTACCTTAAGCCTATTGAGGCCATCCACAATTTTGAGGAAAAAATGGACCTACTGAATTCAAGGCTTTCAACAAACTTACGAAATTCATAGAATTCGCTTATTTTATGGAATTCAAGGAATTCACGCAAATTTAGGAAATACGCGAAATTCTTGGAATTCAAGGATTTCATGGAATGCATGGAATTAAAGGCATTCATGGAATACATGCAATTCAAGGAATTCACTAAAATCACGAAATTCGCGGAATCCATGGAATTAAAGGAATTTGCGATAGAATTCATGAAAGTCACAAAATGAATGGAATTCAAGGAATTCACTGAATTGATCAAATTTCAGGAATTCATGAAATTCACAGAATTCATGGAATTCTAGCAACTTAGCTTAATTCATGGAATTCACAGAATTCGCGGAATGAATTCTTTAATCACAGAATTTAAAGAATTCATGTAACGACCGGAGTTTACGGAATTCATGCAATTCGTGGAATTCATAAAATGCAAAGAATTAACAGAACTCTCAGAGTTTATGGAAATCAAGAAATTTTTCGAAATTTATGGAATATGCGCAATTGCTTGAATTTATG
This sequence comes from Druon quercuslanigerum, assembly GCA_010014905.2. Lineage (NCBI taxonomy): Eukaryota > Metazoa > Arthropoda > Insecta > Hymenoptera > Cynipidae > Druon > Druon quercuslanigerum. The sequence goes on along the minus strand of JAAAKG020188118.1, from coordinate 22,481 downwards.
AAATTCGCGAAATTCATGGAATTCGTGGAATTCACGAAATACGCAGAATTTACGGAATTCAAGGAATTTACGTAACTCATGGGATTTATAGAATTCATGTAATTGAAGAAATTCACAAAATTCAAGGACCTCGAGGAAGTAAAGAAATTTACGGATTTTAGGGAATTGATGGAATACACGAAATTCGTGAAAGTCCATGAGTTCCATACATTCAGTGATTTGGTTCTAAATTCCATGAATTCTCGAATTCCATAAATTGCGCGATTTCTATAAATTGTGTATATTTAATGAATATACGAGTTTTCTTGAATTCCGTGAATATAGTGAGTGCACTGAATTCGTTAAATTCCACAAATTCTGGGAATTTCTTATATTTTGTGAATTTCAAAAATTCGTTGAATTCTGTAAATTTGTTAAATTCTGTGATTTTCCGTAAATTCCTGAAATTCCGGGAACTCAATTAATTTTTTAAATCTCATCACTTCCTCGTATTCCGGGCCTCACGTGAATTCCTCGAATTCCGTGAATTTCTTGAATCCCGCGAAATCCGCTAATTTCGTAAATTCCACGAATTCCCTGATTTTCTTGAATTCCGTGAATTAATTAAAATCCTTAAAGTCCACGATTTCCGTGAATTTCTTGAATTCTGTTAATTCCGTAAATTCCGTAAATTCATCGAATTACTTAAATTCCATGAATTCTTTAAATTTCGCTATTTCCATGAAATTCATGAATTCCGGGCAGTAAGTGAATTCTGTGCATTCTTAAAATTCTGTCATTCCTGTGAATTTCACTAATTCCCTAAAGTCCAAAAATTCCTTGAATTCCATAAAGACGCGAGTTTTATAATATGTTTTAAAAAACAACATTTGAATTTTGACTTAAAACTTTGACTGCTGATTCGTAATCAGCAACCACGAAACCTCCTTTAGACAAATTTTGAAAATAATAAAATATATATTTAGCATACTCGTCCATTATATAGGATCCACCATTTTGTCTTTTGGTTTGGATTCATAATCATCCGTTTAAAACGTTTTATTTTTTGTTGTTGAAAAGAGATTTTTTAATTTTGAAAAGATTTTTGTGAATAAAATATTATTATTAATTAGGAATAGATACTTTTGGGTAATTTTTTAATCAATTTATTTAAACACTTTTACACTTTCGCGACTTTTCCATGAACAGGCTCAATTTTTGTTTACAGAATCAATCAAGTGTGTCTTTATGGTGACTATTTGATAATTTGCAATTTAAAAACAGTTATTCATTATTTACACAATTTTTATATGCGAATTTAAAATTGGACGATTTTTCAATAATTAAGCTCAATTTTTGTTTACACAATCCACCAGAAATTTAATATAAAAAATTAAACCCAATTCATCGTAAGTTGATTACCTAAACAAAAGTTGAGTCTATCCATTGATAAGTCGTCAAACTGAATTTGTTTTAAAAATGACTAAAAACCATATTTTGCTAATTACTGGTGATGAAATATTTATTTCTCTTAGATTATATAGAAATAAATTAATTTTAATGAGATGAACATTGCAAATACCAAAAAATGAATCCTTTATCAATTTATTTATAAAATAACAAAAAAAAATTGTTTTATATTTTCCAATCAATCTGAATGTCTTAAAAGAAACGAACTTGGCAAAAGTTGAAAAAATTGAACTTTTACGTTGAATAAAAAATGTCTAAACAATTTGTAAAAAATCTAATTACAAAAGTCTTTTAAAAATTTAAAAACCTTTTATTAAAATAAAGAAAAAACGGTTCAGTCGAATGAATAGTGTAAGTTCAAAATTTATTTGTTCACGGGTACATTTTTTTGCCTCATTTGTAAAGTAGTCTATATACCAGTTTCAGCATTTTTTTCAATAAAGTTCTTTTGTAAAACTTTCTTATTTTTCATCGTTTGCTAACATTTTATGAGTCCATTTTTTATCCTCACTCTTGAGCAAGCTTAGTAATTAAATAACTACCCAAACAGATTTTCTGTTAAAGCTTGTATTAAATTAGTAATAAACAATTAATAATTAAGATTTAATTCCTAAGAAACTTTGTATCATTTTTTAATGAATATTTCTATAAAAATTATTAAAAATTTTGAATTATTGTTTCACTCTAAAAATCACAGAACTTTATAGAATTATTTCTTAGTCAATATCATAGAATATGTGCAATATTTATTCAGGGATCGCTTTTTATCCAAGACTCTTTAAATCCATAATTAACGAAAGTTTAATAAACTTTTTCCTTTTTAGATAAGCGAAAAGAGTTTCAATTTCATACTGAGTTAATAACATTTTTATAAAAATTTTAACATTTTATTTTGTGCTGTCTCATTATCAAATATTAAACCTACCTGTAAAATTGAGGAAGACCATGTAGGTAAATAATTGAGTGATGTGTTTCATTTTTTTCAAAATAGAGGAAGTGATGGTAGCCTTGAACTTTGAAGTATCTCATGAGCGCGGACTTATAAATTTTCGAAATTTTTATTCTCATATGCTCACCATTATTTGATTAAAAAAAAGTGAATAGTAGGGAGATTTTTTTAAGGATGTCACGATTATTATTGCTGCTATACTTTTTATATCAGGAACCCTGGACCTTCAGATCGTTATTCAAATTTATAATATGCTTGCTCTTAGTCTCATGTTGTAATTTATTTTAATTCTTTTCCAGGTTCATTCTTTTTATCCTTTTAATAATCTTCTTTTCGTAAGATTTAAGAGAGGAACTATAATCAGTTATAGGCACCAGATAATTTTCTAGACAATACGGAATCATATACAAGGTGGGCCATTTTAATCAGTTTAAAGCGGTATAAAAAAAATTTGCAGACAAAAGTTGCTCAGGACAATGGAGCCATCTTTCTGCAAATCAACTTTGACCTTGAGATCAATTTTCAAGGATATTTAAAAGTCACCTTGACTTTCTTAAATGTCAACCAATATTTTTGACATTAGATTCTGAAAGAGCAGAAAATTTTATGTTCGAAATGACAGTTCGTGTCAATTGTTACGAGATGAAATAAAGGTTAAATCGAGGTAAAATTTCAAAAATCATGCAGAACATGCTTTTTTGTTTTATTTTTATAACACGTTTAGGCAACACAAAGCTAGGGTGAATTTGGGACCAACGAACTTGATCACCTTGACCTTGAGGCCAACCTGAAAGGTCATTTGAAGGTCAAAGTGTGGAATTTGTTGGTTTGGAGCTTGTGAGTTTGTGGGTTTGGTTTCGGGTGTATTAGTAAAAGAAAACAAACACATTGACCTTCGAATGTCCTTCGAAGATATCCTCTAGGTCAAGGTGATCAAGGTCGTTGATCACGAAGTCACCCCAGCTTTGTGGTGCCCAAACGTGTTAAAAAAATAAAATGAAAAATCAGGTTCTGCATGCTTTTTGAAATTTGACCTCGCATGGAATTCACGGAATTCAAGTTATTGGCAGAATTCATAGAATTCACTGCATTAATGAAATTCACATACTACGCAGAATTCCTTAAATTTAAGAAATCACCGAAATTTGTGGTATTCGCGGAATTCACGACATTTATTGAATTTGCAACATTCACAGAATTTCTTTAATTCATAGAATTCACGGAATTAATCAAATTCACGGAATTCAGATAATTCATAAAATTAAATGAATTGACGGACAATGAATTAAAAAAGAATTCACGGAATTTACAAAATTGATGGAGTTCTCGAAAATCACGGAATTCAATGAATTACTGGAAGCCAAGGAATTAAATGTATTTATGGAATTTAAGTTATAATGAGATTAATGGAATTAACAGACTTCAAGGAATACACAGAACTCACAGAATTCACAAAATTAATAAAATTAATAAAATTCAAAGAATTAATAGAATTCATAGAATTCACAGAATTAATAAAATTCATAGAGTTTACAGAATTAACAGGATTTTTAGAATTCGTGTAGTTCGCAGAATTCATGTAATTGGAGGAATTCGCAGGAATCATGGAGTTTAAAAGAATTGATGAAAATCACAGAATGTACTGAATCAATGTAATTTAAGGAATTCACGAAATTTATGGAATTTCAGAATTTACGCAATACGTGGAATTAAAACAATTCACGGATTTTATGGGATTCGGGAAATTAATTAAATTCAAGGAATTAATTGAACTTACGTAATTGATCAAATTCATGGAATTAATTGAACTTACGTAATTGATCAAATTCATGGAATTTGTGGTATTCACAGAATTCATGAAGTTCATGAAATTCACAGAATTTATTTAATTAATGGAAGCCAAGAAATTTACGGAATTCACGAAACTTATGGGATGCAAGGAATTTACGAGACTCATAGAATTTATGGAATTCGAGGAATACACAAAAGTCAGGCAATTCCATGAATCCACGGAATTTACGGAATTCACGGAATTCAAAGAATTTACAAACTTCGTGAAATTAAAAAAAATCGAGGAATTTATGTGATTCAGGGAATTGATTAAATTCACAGAGTTGATGGGATTTGCGGAATCTATACAATTCACGGAATTTAATAGGATTAATGAAATTTAATGAGTATACGGAATCCAACAAACTAATGAAATTAAAAGAATTAATGAAGTCTCGTGACTTCCTTGAATCTCATGAATTCCTTTAATTTTGTGGATACACTGAATTCCACGAATTTCAGTAACTCCTTAAATTGATGATCCTTGAATAAAATTCCACGAATTCCTTAAACCCCGTGAATTCGTTAAAGTTCTTAAATTCTTTGAGTTATCTCAATTCTGTGAATTCCTTAAATTTCTTGAATTTCTTGATAACTTTGAGTTTATTAAAGTCCTTTAATTCCGCAAAATCCTTGAATTACATCAATTTCGAGAATTCCATCAATTCCATAAACTCTTCAAATTCTTTCAGTTCCATGTATTCCTTGAATTTCGTGAATTATTGGGAATCCGTGAATTCCAAAACTTCCATGAATTCAATGAATTATGTGACTTCGTCGAATTTCGTGAATTCTTTGAGTTCCGTAAATTCTAGAAATTCCTTAAATTTATTGAATTCCGTGAAATCTGTTGCATTCGTGAAGTCTTTAAATTCAATTAATTCCTTGAATTCTATGAACACACATAAAACAAGTATCCTGAGAGACTATTAAAATTTTTATTTAAGTTTTTGGTTCAACAGGTGTCGATTTGTCAAGCTGAAATTATTATTCAGAAGTGTTACTGGCTACTGGAATTCGGTCATCCATACTTGGAAAACATCCCTATGATTCTCGTGGCAGTTTTTTTAAATGTATGGATTTATTTAGACTGTGCAGTTTGGAAGATCTGATCTGGCCCAGGCCTAATGCTAGTCTGGCCCAGGCCTAATGCTAGTCTGGCCCAGGTCTGTCATTATCAAGACCGTCTAGTCTGGAAAGCCAGGTTGGCCCCAATACTGGCGCTGACCAGAGAGCCCTTAACCAAAAAAGTTTTAATTTGGATCAGCCAATTCTTTTGAAATATTTAGAAAAAGTCACAGGGTGTTTAAAGGGATAATTAGAACACAGTCTCATTCGATCCAAATTAAGCGCTGATCAGCCTCGGTATGAAAGCTCTGAACTGGCCCAGACATGGCGGCAAATCATTGAGCCATAAATAAGAATTTCAATTACGGTTTAACATGTCCAAGACCTAGCGGTGATTAGCGAGCTAAAAATAAAAAAATCTTAAGTTCGATCAGAAAATTTATGTTGACATATTTCGAAAGTTACAAGATTTTTAAAATGATAAAAGATAAAAGATTCACACTATAAAATCATGACTTTTTTTCTTAACACCTTGACAGTCAGGTCTGGCCCATGTTCGGCGTTGATGTTCTAGCCAGGAACAAACAAAATCCAAGTTCTTTCAGGAATTTTTTTTGTATACTTCGAGAAAGTTACAGGCTGTTAATGAAATTTTTTAAACTAAAGATGATTATAGTGAAAAATGATTTTTTCACAAGTCATTAAAAAAACTTTTCTTTTTTAAAACAATTGAAATTTATTGCTTGGCCTTCGGCGTGCAGACATCTTGCCAGATGAAGTTACAATCTGAAGTACCGAGTCCATACCTAACGGCTGAATAGACGGTCAGGCCTGGGGCTAGCCGGAAAATAGTTACACTTTCGGCCAGGATCAGACCAGACCGTCTGGTCAGTTCCAGGACTGGGAAGCAGTCTGCCTGGCCTGGGCCAGGCCAGCGCCAAAACATTTTTCCACGCGGGATATAAACAGTTTTAGATGCTTTACGTTTCTTGAACGTATAACGTTATTCGTTTATGCGCAACAATTAATTTTCAATCCACTGTTGTTCAATGTAGTTCAATGTAGCATTTTCCTTAACTTACACATAAGGTCCTTTTTGATGTCAATATCATATAGTCCTATCTTAGGAATCATCATTTTTACACATCGTATTAACATATTCCAAAAACTCTATTTGTTATAAACATTTTTAACATCCGAGTTCATCTTCTTAAAACCTTTTATCTTTGCTAAATATTATTTTCAGGGGGAAAAATGTAAACACAGTTAAAAATCCATGATATTTTGCATATGTATTTATTTGAGTAAAATCAAGAGGGATAGACAACCCTTTACAAACAGGAAGTACAATAAACAAATGAAATTACGTCAAGCGTTCGGAAGTACAATTTAGGCGTGAAAAGTCTTTCGTATCAATGTTATAAATAATTATTCCAGTTGAGTTGAACAATGGAATAATTAGACAATTAAAGAAATAAAAAAACGTATATTTATGCTTAGAGTAGGGAATTCTAATTTTATGGGATATGAAACATAAAGCTATTTTATCAATTTTTTTATCAACTTTAAACCCGAAATCAACGGTTATGAAGGTAAAAAAGTACATTTTTCTATGTGGTGCCGTCTTAATCCAAGATATTAATATTTTTGAACCGCCCTAGCGTGTTGGTGCATTAGACCATACATAAAGTATTAAAAAGTTCACTGAGAAAAATATTTGGTCAACGAATCAAAAATTTGGTTATCATAAAGAAAAGGTTTGATTTGGTTTGGTACCATGTCGCCACCTGATGCCGAAAACTGGAGCTGGGAAGAGTAGGTACAATTTCAAAGTATTTTTTAAATTTTTTCATAAAAGTGTTTTTATGGTTGTTTTGTGAAGTTTAAAATTATAATCAAATAAAAAAACAAATTGACATCAAAAACCACTAGTTTTAAATAGATTTTCCATCTTACATTGAAAAAACACATATTTTTAAATATTTTTTTTTTTATAAAACAATGATTTCACTACTTTATGTAAGTTTGAATTTACAGTGAGCCTAAATAAACTTTAAATAACGTATGCAGAGACAAATTTTATTCACATTAGGCAAAGAATAAGAAAAATAGCCTACTAGAATTTGAATACGAAATCTAACCTAACTTTTCGATGAAATGTTTAAAATTCATCTAGACCCCTTTGCTTCTGAGAAATACTTATTTTTTATATCTAACAAATACTTTAAACTCCACAAAAACTCGTTAAAAAGCTTTTATTTAGAGATTAAAACACATCTTTAAAATAGTACCTATTATTTCTAGTTCGGATTTTGTCACCAGCTGGCGTATCGTAGTTTAAAATTGCTCCTATAACAATATGGCATTGATCAAGGAAAATTTTCGTTTTGGATATAGATATTAAAACAACTTACTTATGCTAAAAGACGCTAAAATAAAACAGTCACCACTTTCACCGATACAAATCCCAAGTGCCGGACGACTACAAAAGACTTAAACAAAATTTTTAATTGAAATGATCTTTCAAGTCACCTTGAGAAAAAGACAAGTTATATTGCAAAATCCACAATAATATTTAGAAAAAAATAAAACCACCTCTACCACTTTCACCCATACAAATGTTAAGGGCCCACCGGAAAACACTAAACAAATTTTAAAAATTGAAATGATTATGCAAGTCACATTTAGAAAATCACAAGATATATGGCGAAAGTCACAATAATTAAAAAGAAGAAAACCACCTTTACCGCTTTGAACTAAACATATCTCAAGTGCCTCCCGAAAAAATAGTCAACAAATTTTAAAATTTTGAATAGTGACCCAAGTTACCTTTATCAACTTCCTTCAGGCAAAACACTGAAAACATTAAAAAATTGAAGTGATTACACAAGGCACCTTTAAAGATTCCCAAATTATATGTCTTGTCTCATAATTAATTTTAAGTACCGCAAATGACCACCCGTACTACTTTCACCTACAAAATTTTTAAATGTCTGCTAACAAAACACGCAAAAAATTTAAAAATTTGAACCAGGAACCTAAGTGATCTTTAGAAAACGCCAAGTTATTTTTGCAACCTCGTGATACTAATTAAAAACTCTTTAAAACTACCGCTACTACTTTCACCTAAATAAATTTCAAGTACTTCCAGGAAAAACACTCAGAAAATTAAAAAATTTGAAATAATCACACAAGTCACCTTTACAAAATCCCAAGTCAAATTTCCGGTCCCACGACACATTTTTACAACCTTATGTGAACACCCGTACCACTTGTACTTTCGTTTTTTTTTGATATTTAAAATTAAAATTTTAAATAGTGACCTAAATTTTCTTCAGAAACCCCCTAGTTATAATCGCAATCTTATCATGATATTTGAAAACTCTTGAAAACCACCCCTAACGCTTTTACTTGAAAAAAATAAAAGTCGCTCATGCCAAAAGACTCAAAACATTTCAAAAAATCACATAAGTCACTATCAGAACACCCCAAGTTACATTCCCAACACTTCGAAAAGAAAATAATGATTTTTAACAGTTTTTGTTGTGGTGAGAATTCTTATGGCATACCACGTGTAAAAATACATTCAGATGGAGAGAAAAATAGATATGAAGCTTCGTGGCATAAGATGCAAGATCTCGACAATCTCCGCGGTAGCGCCGAGCGTCACGTCGGAGATTGCCGAAGTTACAGACGAGTGAACTGCGCAATCCGGCTGCACAAGAATAAGGTGGGGAGGGGCGGAGAGTTTATATCAGACGTAACTATAAGGAATTAGTTTCACCAAAATTATATTGCTATTGCTAAAATAGTGGTTGGTTAAAAAAAAAATACGTAATATGATTTTAAAAATTATTTAAGTTTAATAAAATGTAAAATTTAGGTATTATTTATACTATTTGAGTAGATTTATTCAGTGTTCTTCAATTTCTTGCTGACAGTATTTTCTACCATCCATGTGGAAGCGCGTGACATAATATGAAGATCTCGGCAATATCCGTGGCAGCGCAGAGCGTCACGTCGGAGATTGCCGAAGTTACAGTCGAGTGTAAAGTGCGATCACGCCGCACGGGAATAAGGTGGGGGGTGGAGAGTCGATCTACAGAACATAACGCATACGTCACTTTCAGGAATTAGTTTCACTAAAATTATATTGCTATTACTAAAACAGTGGTTGATTGAAAAAAACTGTGTCATATAGTTGTGAAAATTATTTAAGTTTAATAAAATGTGAAATTTAAGTATTATTTATACTATTTGAGCAGATTTATTGAGTGTTCGTCAATAATATTACTATCAGTCGAAATGACTGAGGCGTGGCAACTAACGCAACTCCAGCAACCAATTTTTTGCTCAAAGTATGTTTTTACCGAGGTTTTTACCATCCAAGTGGAAGCGCGTGACGTGGCAATATTAAATCAACGTGTTCACCACAAGCGTTCTGTAGCTCTCCCATTAAAGTTCGGCTATCACCTGGAATTTGTATGTAAATACTCGTTTTTCCCAAATTCTCTCGTCTTTCATGAATTTCAGTAGGAAATGATGCCAAAGTAAGACGCTCGTGTACTGGTATATAACAGCCGTCGTGGCTAACAGGACGAGCCATGGTAGAAAATCGGGGGTCAATAACTCCAGTTAAAAGATGGGTATTAGCATTTCGTACAAAAACGTTTACCGGTGTATTGCTTGGAGTTCCTGGTGATGTTACCCAGTTAGGAATTGGATGTGCTCCAATAGGTTCGAGATTTGTACTAAAAACTTGGCCACTTTTTAATCGTATATAGACGTCGGAATATGCATCAACATTATGAGGAATGTCTGGTGGATTATGAACAGAGGTAGTACTGATGCTAGGTGATTCTGGCATATAAGGTCGTCCTGCGCCTAATTTTGCAAAAAATATTGAAAATTTAGAAGGTTTGCGGGCAAAAAATTTTGAACTGTCCTATTTTCTACTACCCTTCCTCCCAGAACTACATTGAGTCGAACCTATGTTTTATTCTTGCCAGCGGCATGGGGAAAAATATAAAAATGTGTTACAGTTGCCAAATTACTCGTCGTTGAGAAAGAAAGTGAGAATCTCTTTTTTTTTTAATTCAAAAAATTACCCGTATTTAGAGATTGAGAAAAACCAAACCAAATTTAAAATCATTTTGTTTTTCAATGAAGAGTAATTTGATATCTGTAACATATTTTATTTTTTATTCCCAATTCGCTAGGGAGCTTTAAAAAATTTGATTAAATATTGCGTCACTCTTTGTGTGAGTGATTACTGAATGGTTCTAAAAGACGTGGGCTCAAATCACAGCAGAGCTAGAGAGCATTTTTCACAATTTTAAATCAATATTTGAAAAATATTGTTTATAGGCCATGCAGACAAACATAGTTAACATCAAAATTAACCTAATAAACCTAGCATGATTTCATAAGTATCATAAGTGCAAGTAGGTTTTATATAGTCGAATCATTCGAAACAACCCCACTCCAATTCATTCCAATCTAGTTCAATCTAATCCAATTAATTCCGATCTGCATCAATCCATTCTAATTGAGTTTATTCCAAACCACTCAATCCACTCCAATCCAATCGTATCCACTCTGTTCAATTCATTCCAATCAAATCAAATCCAACTTATTCTAATCCAATTCTGTCCTTTTCAATCCATGCCAATTCAATTCATTCCCACCCACTCCAACCCAATCGAATTCATTCCAATCTAATCAACTCCAATACATTCTAATCCAATTCACTCCATTCCAATATACTTCAGTCCAATCTACTTTAATTATTTTTAATCACTACACTGCATCCTACTCCCCACCAATCAATTACAATCAACTTTAATACAATCCACTCCTGTACACTCCAATTCTATTCAATCTAATCTAATCTAATTCATTCCAATCAATTCCACTCAAACCCCTCCAATTGAGTCCACTCTATTCCATTACAATCCACTTCAAGCGAATACTATCTAATCCATTCTACTTAATTCATTTTAATTTACTTTAATCAAATTAACTTTAATCCAATCCAATCAATTAAAATTCAATTAATTTCAATCCAATTTATTAAAATCCATTCTAATCCAATCGATACGACTTCAATTCATTCATTCCATTTAAATCCGATCCGATTCATTCCGAACAAATTCAATCCACGCCAATACAACTTATTTCAATCGATTTTAACTCAATACAAATCATTAAAATACTTCATTAATACACTTCATTTCATTATAGTCCGATCCACTTCAGTCCAGTCTACTTCAACTCCACTCAATCCACTCGAATCGATTTTATTCCATTCCAATACAATTATTTCCAGCCTGATTCTACACTACGAATCATTTCAATTTAATCCATTTCATTTTAATGCCCTACAATCCGTTTTAATCCAATTCACTTAAATCCTATTCATTCCAATGCACTGCACTCCAGTCCACTCCAATTCAATCCAATTTATTCCAATCCATTCCACTCAAACCCCTCCAATTGATTCCACTCTATTCCATTACAATCCACTTTAAGCGGATACTATCCAATCCATTCTACTAAATTCATTTTAATGCACTCCCCTCAAATTCATTTTAATACACTCCTATCAATTATAATGTAATTATATCCAATTCATTCCAATCCAGCCGATACCACTCTATTTAATTTATTCATATCAAATCGGATCTAACTAATTCCAATCAAAATTTCATACACTCTAATGCATTTTATTCCAATCAATATTAACCCAATAAAACTCATTACAATATAAAAACGCTCCGGTCCATTATAGTTCAATCAACTTTAACTCCATTATATCCACTTTAATCCATTTTAATACATTCGAACTCAATTCTTTGCAGCCTGATTCTTTTTGATTCTCTCTAATTCAATCCAATCCGAGGGATTAATTACTCGGATTTCTGATGCCTACCAGATTTGCGAGATTTCAAGATTGCATGGGATTGAAAAAGACTGAAAGAGATTGCAAGATTGCCAAATATTGCCAAATATTGCATGGGATTACACAGGATTGCACAAGATTGCACAAGATTGCACTAGATTGCTCGGGATTGCAAGGAAAATTTTTAAGATTTAAATCGTAATTTACATTCACAGTACTAGTGCATGGTTTCGACGCAAGGTATCGCTGGCATCGTTGTTGCCGTTGGCCATATGATGGATGTGCGATGTATCCGTGATTATATTTAGACAGCGTGTTAACGAGAGACTCGAATTATTAAACGGGTTTCCAGTGGCAATAAAAACAAAAACTGTTTTAGGATAAGAAACTGACGTCAGTTATGCAATTAATAATAAATCTTCGCAAAATTTTCTTAGTTATTTTGATAATCGAATCAAAGCGTCCAGTGCTTTACCTAACCTAAAACCAAGTAATGAAAAACTATACAACTTGACAAATGTTTAGTCGTAATTTGGATTATGAAAAAGTTCCTGCATATTAACTAGATAGAAGAGACCTATTTATTTCATAATTGTTATTAAATAATTTATCACAGAATATGCACTCTTTCACCTAGAAAATTTGTTCCCTGATTCAACAAATTGTTTCTAAGACCGCATTGGGTTGATTTGATTTCAGAAAAAAGTTTGGTTTATTAAAAAAATTCATTTGCTTAAATAAATCCATATTTTTTGTTTGTATCGGTTCTTTGATTTTAGAAAATACTTTATTGTTTCAACAGAATTTGTTGGTTGGATCTACCAAATAATTTAAGAGAGCGTCACGAAACAGTTGCTTATCTTTAAGTAATTTGTGACATACTTTAATTATTTGTTGACAAAAATGTAGCTCAAATTGAACGGGTTTGTATCATCAACATTACTAGTAGAAAACGAGGTGGAAACTGCAGAAATTAACGAATACCAAATGAATTAAGAAGAGCAAGAAATCACCTTAGAGGGATCAGATGAATTGATTCCTTTCCAATTATCTCATTTTTTTATCACCAAGGTGCTGAAGAAGATTTGTTGTTTGATATAAATTCATGTTCAAATGTTACCGAAATCGATACAAATGCAGCAAGTTCATTAAGAATACCAGTAGATGGACTATTTGTTAAATACAGTAATGAAAAAGGGCAAACGTGCGTAATCAGAAAATGTACCTTCTGCTAGCTTTATTCGAACAAAACTGTAAAATAAAGTAGCGATCGTATACATGGAGTGCAGGCCGAAGAACATTTTATTTCACCCCTTCGAAAAGATGAGTTAAATAACAATAAAGTTATTGTAGGAGAAATTATTAAAATTGCTCAATAGTGTGCTTGTAAATCCAAAATGAAATCCCGATCAGGTACACTTATTGTTCGAAGAGTTCTTGAATTTTATTACTTATCAGGTAAAAGCATTTCCACGCAATACTCGGCTAAAAGTGCACCTATAAAACGAACCCCAAAAAAATTCTTAATGCATAGCATGCATGTGTTATCCATGGTTTTATTTACTAGATTGCGAATTAAAAACTATTGTTTAAGATCCGCAATATGATGTAAAAATTATTTATGTACTCTACCACGGCCACTGATTAGAGATAATCAGATGCTTTATTCTGTCAATGTAATTAAGGAGATTAATGATTTGTTATTACCTTATTCTTCCTTATTTTTTTACAATAAAAATTGTGTACTAAAAATTATTTAAATCGTTATTATATCAAATATACAAACTAAGTCTTCTTTCTCCCAGTCTTAATCTTTCTGTTTTCTTATTCTTTCATTGCATAATTGATTCCATGAAGGCTAGCAATATAATTCTTAGAAATTTAATTATATTTTATTTTATGAAAGGAGGCAAAAGTAAGACAGTTTTAAGAGCAGTAATAACTAGGGAGAATTATAATGTCCCCTTCTTTTGGACGAATTAATGATTTTATATAAATTCTCAAAAGAAGTTCATGTATCCAGAAAAGTTTTTATTTTATTTTAGAAATAGTTATCTCAACTGTGATTCATTAGGTAACGAATTCGATGAAATTTGTAATTGCACAGGATTGTAGAAGATTGCATTGGATTACAATGGATTGTCAGGAATTGCAGAAGATTGCATTGGATTACAAGGGATTGCCAGGGATTGCAGAAGATTGAACAAGATTGCATAAGATTAAACAAGGTTCTAACAGATGGAACACGATTGCACAAGTTGGAGATTTTACACCAGATTGCATGAGTTCTTAACCCCTCGATTCAATCCAATTCTTTCCAATCTATTTCCCTCAAATTCTTCCAATCGAAATCACTCTAATCCATTCTAATTCACTTGAATCGAATCCCCTCTAATATATTCCAATTATATCTGATCTAATTCATAGCAATCCATACCAATCGAATCCCCTCCAATACATTCCAATCCACTCCAATCGCATTTCAATCCATTCTAATGAACTTTACTCCAGTTCAATACATTCCAATTAATTTTGATCTATTCCAATTAAATCAACTCCAATGCATTCCTATCCACTCCAATCTAATTAATTCAAGTCAATTTTAACAAAATACATTTATTTATGATTCAATCCAATCCAATTAATTCTAATCCATTCCATCCAAATCCTTCCAATAGAATTCACTCTCATCCATTCCAATTCACTTTAATCATAGCCCCTCAAATAAATTCTACCCTAATCCACTCCAATTTATTCCAATTAATTCTGATTCAAAATTCAAACCATTCCAATCCACCATAAACCAATCCAATCAAATCCACTCAACTCTATTCAATTTCAATCCATTCCAATCAATTTATATAGACTAAATTTTTCAAATCAAATCTAATCTAATTTTTTACAATCCAATTCAATTCAATCCACTCCAATCCATTTTAATTTATATAATTCTAATCCAATTGACCCAATCCAATTCATTCCAAACAAAAACACTTCAATCCATTATATTCTGATCCAGTCCAGTCTACTCCAAATCATTTCAATCCAATCCATTTCAATCCCAAAAAAAGAAGATTTTTCGGTCAAGTAGAACAAAAAATTTGAACGTAAATCATATTTTAAGTAGAAAAGGTGAATTTTGGAACTAAAAACATGGATTAGACAAATTTTCTAAAAAATATAAACAAGAAACAAAAAATGGGAAAATTAAATTTTTAATAAAAAAAAATACTTAAGTTTTAAACTAAAGTTATGAATATTCAGCTAAACTTGAATTTTTTTATGCTTTGATTTTAATATCATATAATTATTAAAATTAATATTTTTCCACATTTTAAAAATGAACCAGAATATCTCAAGGTATTAAAAATAAAAAACTAACTTTTAATCCAAATTAATTGCTTTCCTCATAATCTAGTCGGCTTTTAAGTCCCTTATCGGGTGTTGGCTCGTCTATCAGGACACAATTTGTTCAGCCTATTATTCCAAACATCAATATTTAAATATTTACCTAGACTAATGTACAGGTTTAAACTTTTATTACATATAGAAATATTTTGTTGAAAATTCATGTATTTTGTTGAAAATTATTAATTTTTGGTAGAAAATAATTATTTTCATTGGAAAATTATTTTCTGAACTAAAAATGTAAGTACTTTTTTGCAATTTTTTTTACAAGAATCTAATCTATTTCGCAGAAAATTCATTTCTATAGCTAAAGTTGAACTATTTAGATAATTAATAATTTTATTTGCTCAAAAAATTATTTTTTACCTGAAAGTCAAGCTATTCTGTTTTTTGGTGAAAATTTATATTTTTAAATTAAAATACATTTATTCTGTATAAAATTTGTCTTTACTTGATAAAAATTAAATGTCGCGGTTCAAAATTCTTTAATTAATTAAAAATTAATTCTTTTAAAGTAGTAATTAATTTTTCAAACTGAAAAATTACCGTAAATTTTTATCGAATTTTTTTATATAATTGGTGAAAATGCATGTATTTTGTTAAAAATTTAACAGTTTTTGAAAAAATTATCTTATTGGTATAAATTTTTATCCTTATAATTGAAAGCAACTTTTTTTTTGAAAATTTTGTTTCCTATTTAAAAAACTCTTTTCCTTTTTAAAAATTTCTCTTTTTTGGTAAAAAATAAACCTTTTTTGATTGAAAATTTAACTATGCGTTTGAAAATTAAAGTAAGAATTAAAATGTTTAGATAGAAATTTATATATTCTGTTACAAGTTATTTTATTTTGGTAGGAGATGAATATTTTTATTGGAAGTTTTATTTTTCTGGTTAGAAATTACATTTTTTAAATTAAAATTAATTTTGTCAACTAAAAATTAAACTATACCATTTTTTATAGTTTTTATAGACATTTACTCTTTTTGGTTAAAAAGTCATCTTATTTAATGAAAATTTATCTGTTTCGGTAAAAATTTGTTCTCCGGGTTGCAAATAAAACTGTTTGTTTAAAAAAAATTAATTTTATTTAATTTATTTCTTTAAAAATGTGACCAATTTTGTTGAAAATTTGTTGTTTTTAAAAAAAAAAAATCATTTTTTTAAATTCTTGACAAAAAATTTTAGAAACTTTACTTTTCGATTTAAATACATATTTTGATATTTAAAAGTAAACAGAAATCAACTGTTAACTTTGTTTAACAATTTATGTTCAACCACGTTTTTAAAAAATAAATTTTTTTGAACATTCATATTTTTAGTTGAAAATTCATTACTGGTTGAATTTTGAACTATTTGATTGAAAATTGATATTCATTAATTGTAAATTTAACTGTGTGAGTAAGAATTAAATTTTTTTTTTCGAATTAAGATTTTTTTTATTAAGCATTTAATTATTTTGTTGAAAAGTCTTTTGCACAACATTCACATTCTTTGGTTGAAAATTTAACTTTTGTAGAGGAAATTACTTTCTTGACTTGAAGGTTCAACAGTGTAGATGAATATTGTTTTCTTTCACATTTAAATACTTTGTATTCATTGGTTTAAAAATATAGTAGACGTTGAGAAAATGTTGAAAACATGAATATTAAAAAATTAATTTTGTTTGAATGGATGTTGAAAGTTTTTAAGCCAATATAAAAGTTTTCTTAAGATTTCTGGGAAAATTTAAAAATTGAAAACAAATTCAAAGTGTCATTCAAAGTCTTTAAATCAATTCTAAATTTTATTGAAAATAGAGAAATTTTCTTCAGACTTTTATAAAAGTTTGTAATGCTTTTTTTATGAAAAAATTTATTCAAATATTTTTAATAAATTTAGAGATTGGCGAAGAAGTATCTAGAGGTCTGTGCAGCAAGTTTTAAAGTTTTTTTTTTTAATTTACAAAGAAGGACCAAAATTTTTTTCTGTTTAGAATGACACAAAAATAATTATAAGCTTGCAGAAATTAAAAAAAATGTGCACCAAAATGTATATTTTTGAAGGTTTCGAGGAAAAACTATAGAAGTACTATAAGAATGTTGAAAATGTTAAATTATTGTCTATTTTTCAAAATCATTATTTAAAGACTTTTTAAATTTTTTCAAACTTTTCAAAAGATTTCCAAACTTGTGGAAACCCCTAAAAAATTTAAGGGCATGTTTAAGTTTCGGAAAAATTTGAAACCTAATTTATAATTTCAAGAGGAAAATTTTGCTCAAAACAAAATGTATATTTTCGAAGATTTTGAAATCCAAATTTAAAGCTTTTGATTTTGAAAGGTTTCAAGATAATAAAAAATATTTTTTTTGAAGATTCTTTTAAAGATTTTAATTATTATTTTTTTTTAATTAATTTTTTTTGAAAATTTTTAAAGTTTCAAAACATGTTGAAAGGTGTCTAAAAATGTAGGATTAAAAGATACTTAGGATATTTAGGATTTTAATGAAACAGTTAAATTCTCAACCAAAAATCTGAATCTTTAACAAAAAAGTGATTTTTTTTAATAGTTTGTTTTTTATTTATGTATTTGAATTTTTAACAAAACGAAAATTTTTAAAGAAAAATGTAATCATTTATATGGAAACTATAAAATCTTTGTATTCTTATTCAAACGAGAGGTGAATTCATAATAAAATATTACTTTTCAAGAAAACAGTTGATTCCATAAAAAAATAAATTGATTTAAAACCAAATATTTGCAATTTTAATAAAAAGGGTGAAATTCATGTCAAAAACAAAATCTTTTGAACAATTTTTTGAATTTTCAATAAAAATATAATTTTCAATAACAAAGTTCCTGTCCAAAAAGATTTTAGTTTTAAATCCAAAACAGTTTAATTCATCCGAAGAAAGACAAATTTCCAATAAAATATGTAAATAAAGTTTTTAGGAAAATAATTTAACTTTCAGCTAAGTACTTAAATTATTAATCACAAACTAAATTTTTAATAACAAAATATTATAGTTTATGTTTCAGTCCAAAAATATTTTTGTTTTCAAACCAAAACAGTTAATATTTTAACAAAAAAAAATAATTTTCAATAAAAAAGATTTATCCTCAACGAAAAAAAAAGTTCAAACTTTAACCAATCATGTAAATTTTTAAGAAAAACAATTTAGCTTTTTGCAAAGTAGATGAATTTTTAACCAAAAATATGAATTTGGAAACGAGAAATATAAACTTTCATGTACATAGAAAAAACATTTTTATTTTTAATCATATACCTGTCAATTTATTAAAAAAATATTACCAAAAAGAAGAAATGCAGAATTTTCAATAAAAATAGTATTTTCTGTCAAGGAAATAAAATTTGAGAAAAATTTTAATTTAAAGGAAAAAATTCTTTTCGATACAAAATAAACATTTTAAGTAACTATTAATTTCTTGAGTTTACTTAATTTTTCCAAGTTCATATGAATATAATTTTTCTAGGCTTTAAAAGAAAATTCGAAGCAGTTTTTGAAGATTTTACTTCGTAGAATTTATATAAAAAAATTTATTCATATAGGATTTTTAACGCTTAAAAAAGACATATAAATATGTCATAAATTTTTGAAAATCTTTCAGTTTTAAAACACTTTTAATTTTGTTAAAACTTCTAAACTTCCTAAATATGGTTCAAACTGACTCGAATTATTCCTCAAATAGTAAAAAAACCTAGTGTATTCGTTACTTAAGAAATTTTATTTCTAATCTCCCAGCAATTCAAAAGTTTTTAAAAATCTTAAAAAATTTTTAATTATTTTTTAAATCCCTTTCTAAATAACAGGTGTGTCGTAAAAATGTCGAAATCATATTTTCAGTCAAAAATTTGTTTTGATCGAAAACACTAATTAGAAATAAACTTAAATTTAACAAGATTAATCTTTAATTCAAATGATGAATTCTGAACCATAAAAATAAATTCTTACACAAACAGTTGAATTTGCAAAAAAAAAGATAAATTTTTTACCTATAAAATATAAATTCTTATCAAAATAGTTCAATGAAGAATCTCCAACCAAAAAAAGTCTTAACCAAACCAAATTGTTTTACAAATCAAAAAGACGAATTTTTGGCGAAAATGTTAAATTTACAGATCCAACATATGCATTTTCTACGAATATAATTGAAGGTTCAATCCAAAAAAACGTCTTTTGAGAAAAATAGATTTTTACTTTAAAAAAAAGGTAACCAAAAAATAAATGTTCAACAAATTGTTAAATTTTTAACAAAATAAATGAATTTTTTACTCAATTGATGAATCTTGAACCGCAAAAATAATTTAATGGTCTAATAATTGAATTTGCAACGAATAAAATGAATTTTCAGTATTTGACATGTGAATGTCTTCCTACTCTCCACCAGACCAGAGCCCGATGCGACCCGAACAGATAAGCGGCATTGTGAATAATCAAAGGCTCCATCCCCTCCCACATCCTCCTTGTCGTAACGGATGCCACCCTCCGATCGCCCAGAAGCTTCCGAAAAGAATTTCCTGAATAGTGTTGGACCGTTTTCGTTTCTGGCATGAAAGTGTAAGGTAGCGGGAATTGTGGTTGCTGAGTTTTTCCGCTAATAGTGGTGAAATTTGAGGTGAGTGAATTGGTGGGATTGTACAGAAGGGTTTGGATGAAAGAGATTGTTTAAGGGATTGTGAAATTGCAAAGGGCATAAGGATATTTTTGAGGATTGAGACATATTTGTGTGAAAGTTGAGGTTAGGTTGGTTTGAGATTTGTGACAGGGTGGCAGGACTGGGTTGATCGAGTAAGTAGTAGCAGGGCTGGGTAGAGACGGAAAAAGACAAGATAGGTACCAGAACGCGACGATAGAGACAGGGAAGGATAGAAGGCGGGAACTTTGAAATTGGATTCATGGGTAGAAAAAATTAAAACATCGAGGAAAAATCACATTTAGAACAGGAAGTGTTTAGTACACAGAAAAAGGAAATCAAAGAAAGGAAGGCAAGGGGGGAAGTACAAAAAAACTATTGAAAAGGAGAGATTAACAGCAAAAAGCGTAGGCTCGATTGAGGCTTTTATCAAAAGGAAGAGAGGGAAGAGAGGAAGCAGTGAAGAGAAGGACGATTTAGGTTCTAACTTAAAATATCCAAAAATGTTCACATCACTGCCGGAAAGACAGAGTTTGGTAGAGAAGGGTTAGCATAGTAAGGGGGCTAAAGGAAACGGTGATGAATCCGAAGAAAGGCAGGAAAAAAGGGGAGAGGAATTAAGGAAAGAAATTAGGAGGGAAATAGCTGAACTTAGGAAAGAAATAAAAAAAATGGAGATGCAAGGTAGGATTAGAAAGATAGAAAGCTCAAACCGGGATCTTGGTGGGGCGTGAATGGGAACACGGAGAAGGAAAGACTAAGGAAATAGAACAAAGAATAGAAAAAAGAGTATGAAGAAAGAAAAAGAAACGTAATGATAAAGGGTATAAGATTAGAGGGGAAAGAGATGCAGTAGAAAGTGAAAGAATGGTACTAGTGAAATTAAAGGAATGGGATGATAAGAGGGAAATAATGGCAAAGAAGAGGATTTTATATGGGAGCATGAAGAGAATAGAGAATAATTTGACATGAGTACAAAGGAGAATGCAGTATAAGTTAAGGAAAATAGCGGAACAGGAAAAAAAAGGGAAGAAGAACATTATTTAAATATGGGAGGATACAGATAGACGAAGTATGGTGGGATTGGGATGAAGAAAGGTAAGAGTTAGTAAGAAATGAGGGACAGGGAAACTAGGAGAAAAAGGAACGGGAGGTAGGAAAATAAGCAATAGTAATAGGCAAAAAGAGACAAAAAACGAATGTAGGGAAGAATGGAGGATATGTTACTGGAATATAGCAGGATTGGAGAGAAAGGACAGGGAATTTATAAGAAATTTGACACAATTGGATGTTGTAATAATGATTGAGACGTAGCTAGATGAAAAGAGATGGGAAAGAGTAAGGGAAGGATTACCAAGAGGTTACAAATGGCAAGTACAAAATGCAAAGAGAAAGAATAAAAAGGGCAAAGCAATGGAAGGAATAGTGATGGGAGTGAGAAATTAATGTATAATCGGTAAAGATAAGAAAGAGAGAAAAAAGCAAAGAGCTTAGAGAAATTGGGATGGTTTATCATAAACGGAAATATAGAGGAATATGAAGAAGGAGAATATACACGGTCAGGAGGAGAAAGAGGAACGGTAATTGATTATGTGATAGTGGATTATAAGATAAGAGAGAAGGTCAAGAAATTAGAGGTAGGTGAATATTCGGATCACTTTCCATTAATAGTGACATTAGGAGAAGAAAAAAATAACAGTGATATAAGCAAAAAGGGGCCAAAGATAAGGAGTGTAGGTAAAGGGGATTGGCCAAGGAAAGGAAAAGAAAAGTTTATAAAAATGATCAGAAATATCACAACGGGAGAGGAAAATGTGAACAAGGAGATGGAAAAAATGATAGAAGAATTAAAAAGAGGATTAAAGTCCACAAACAAAAATGAAGTTAGTAAAGAAAGGAATAGAAGTGGATGGGATGAGTGGAAGTGAAAGAGTATTCTGAGTTGTGTGATCAAAAGAAAGAGGAAGAGAATAAAAGGTTTGCGGAAGGGGCGGAGAGGACTAGGACGAAAGAAGAGGTATGGAAGGTAGTAAATAAAGAAAGAAGAAGAAGAAAAAGAGTAAAGCAAGATATTGAAATGGTAGGATGAAAAAAATATTTTTTGGATTTGTCAGGAGAAATAGAGAGAAAAGTTAGAAAGGGAGGAAAATATGGTAGAGAAAGATATGAGAAAGAGGATATAACAAGGGAAGAAATAGTCAAGGTATTAGGAATATTGAAGGATGGAAAGGCACCAGGCATA
>JAAAKG020188107.1:0-25016 GCA_010014905.2 Druon quercuslanigerum | reverse complement strand
TGGCGAGTTGATGCATTCGTCTTTTTGTCTTATGATCAACCGTTGGTTTTGTTTTACGGTTCGCATCAGCCAAAGCTTTCGCTGCATTATACACACAATAATTGATAGTCCGGAGGTCGGATTATTCGCAAAATTGTCCACAAAGCTCTTCATCCATTTCCGCTAGATCTTTTGGTTTGATAGAAACCTGGGTGTTAATGTTTCTCCGGGTCATAAAGCACCGCTCGTCCTCTATCGGATGCCTGCCCATGGTTCATCTTGTCCCCTGTTTTTCTCTGCTGCCGGCTTGTTACGGCTGTGGTAGAGTAGGTGCTCCCCTTGCATAGCCCCTTTTTTGGAGTACTTCGGCATGGGTTTGCTGACGTTGACACGAATTAATTATCTCGTTCAGGGGTTACACTCGCTTCTTAGCATTCTAGAAAGTCGTGATTTTGTCGCTCCGTCCACCTAAAAGCCCCAAGATTTCGCCGGGCTACCGCATTGATTCCATCCTCATTGGCTCCCCCAGCTCTAGAGTGGTCGGCATTGTTGGCCCACCTATTGTCGGGAGCCCTGCGCGTTCGGTTGTTTTGAACCGCACTTACTACACCTATGTTTGGTGTTATCATTGTTGTTCCCACGAGAAGCTAGGGAAAAGGGTTCGTCCATCCATGAAGAGCTCCGCATGAAAGGATAAGGCTTCTTACTCTGAGAGGTCGCCCGGTATCTCAGAGTCACCGTTCTGGACACCTCACCCAAGTGTCATAACCTATTTTTAAATCAGATTTCTATATTTCGACCGAAAATCATTTTGCATACCACCATGTCTAACTGTCCATTAAAACGACCGTTGCCAGATACAGAAAAATTACACGCTTTATCGTAGAGCTCGGAAGGCTCAATAGAAATATTTATTACTTTTAGATGAACAATAGACATACCTTGACTCGATAGGAAACCTCTAATGATTAGGCACACGCCTTAAGAGTTTTACAATACTCTTAGGATATTTTCCAAGTAATTTTCGAGCATGTGCTTATTCCATACTGGTCGAACTCAGAATGACAGGCGACACAGCCTTCATCCGACTCCAGGAACGGCCTTGAAGTCACGTCACTGTTCACAAATGGTAACATAACCTATGCTCTATACCGATTCCTCGATGTTCGAGAATAGATTAGCAAGTTTTTCTACTTCTCATTCTCGTCGTATGAGCGCACTAACTGCACTAATTAAAATGTATCATGTAGAACTGTTCAGATCAGTGTTTTATTTTTTTACGTGGTGACAGCTTTAGAACTGAACTCCGTTTGTTGGAGACGTTCACCTTAAATTCAGGGCGTAAAAATACATACATCCTACTTGGATAAGAGACTGAGGAAGACGACTGCCTAGTCGTTTTGGAGGTTATGTTGGCCTTCGTTTTGATAGGGCCACTAGGCCCTGAGTATACCTAGTGTCAACATATAAAGAGTAAATCGATGAGGATTATAAAAGATTCTAGATCTTAAACCGCCTCAATCTGGCTATGGTCGGATGAAGAAATTGTTTTTTACAGTTTGCCCTAGGCTTCGAGAGGATATATTGTGGCAACATGCCTCCCAAAGCCACGAATCTGCTGTCTCATGGCATATTCGTTGATTCTGTGTTCGACAAGGTATTTATTTTATTGAAAGTTTGTTTTAGTACTATTATTCTAGTTCTTTTGTGCATGTGATAAGGTACCACGTCACAACTGCCTTCCCTGAAAAGGTGGCTTACCCGAGCCGAGCGCGTCCATCATTCATCATAAAAACTTTGGATTAAATCAATGTATGGAGTTCCGGACAAGTTTTCTCCTGAATCTTCCTTTAAAGATATTCTATTTATCCTCAATGTGACCATATTTCTAGAGTTTACGTCCCTCCAGGAGGTCTATAGCACTAATGATTTATATGATCAATATAGATCACCTTAATTCTTACTACTATTCTTTTTGGCGGGAGACGAGAAGAGAAGTTGGACGACACGTGCGTATTAGAATATTGTTAAAATAAGTTCAAGTAATTATTAAATAAGTATTCAATTTTTTTTAAGTGTTAATAAACCATCAAAAACCCACCTCTAATAGAGTCAAGGAAAATGAATTATTTCCTTTCTTTTCTGATAAGTATAATACTTTCCTGATAGCAGCAATTATGGCATTTGGCTTATCTTACTAATTTCATTAATCTTACCTACTAGCTAGAATTCTACTATATTGGAAGTTATGATCGTAATTTAAAATTTTTTTAAATAATTGTCATGGCAGAACGGAAAATTATCAAGGGAACAGAACAAGGAAAAACAAAGTAACGTACCTCAAGGTTTATGATAACAAGGTGCTTATTTATTTGTGAGGTAATAAGCCCCTCACGGGTTTGCAACTTAACTGTTATCCCCTCTCATTTTTTCACGCCTATCTTGATTCACTCTTTTCTTAAGATCTTGAGGCAGTGGTTATAGATGTGATCTAAACTTCCACTTGTTCCTCATTGCTTGTAGATTGACTTTCCCCAGTAAAGGGGGGTTGGAGCGCATCTGAAGGTCTTATCCTCGCGAATGCTAGCCTTCGCTCGCCTTACTAATTCCGACACTGTTAGCCGAACTGTCCCTGATGAGTCTTGGTGTTGCACGACCACTTTCCCCAAACCTTACGAAGTTGGGACCAAGCCTCCTGAAGTCTCCTCTACCACTGCCGATTCGCAAATTGCCGATGGGCCGCTGGTTGATGGACCACTGATTGATGGGCTACTGGTTTATGGGCCACTGGTTGATGGACCACTTTTCTTTTTTTTTACTGTCAATTTTACTTAGCATTGTCCCTTCCAGAGTATATTTCTCAATATGGCTTTTACCTAATGCCCTTTATTTTGGCATAGCCCCCTATGTTCCCCATCGAGACTCGCTGCAACTAGGCTAGGAGGCTTTACGCCTGAGGTGGTTTTTTCATCCGAACCGGGTCCCTCTTCGAAGGAATTTCTTTTACAGGCTCAATCACGCCTCGCCTTAAACGTTCAGAAACTATCAAGCTAACCATCGTGGTCAATCGCTAATGGTAGGCGTTGTATATTGCCTTTTGTTGGGGGGGATCTCGGATCTTCCAACCTCAGTTCGCTCGGCATTTTCTTTAGTACGGCACATCCATCCTTAATTTTGACAATTGATCGCCCCTCCTCCAGCTGCCAGCCCACCATGATTTGATGACTATATTTGACACCTCTTATCATTTTAAAATTTCGAAACGATAACTCAGTCCCTTTAGATTTCTCCTCTCCCTAATCTGCTAATCGACTTTAAATCCCTGCTAGAAATTATTCTAATAGTATTCAAAAGCCGACTACAGTTACGCTTCCGTTGAATAACTACGATTCCTTAATTTCTTACGCCACGGCTCATGGTCGATTAATGGTTCGACTCCTCGTTTACGCCATGGTTTATTAACCTTATTTACGCCTTGATTAGTCGCGGCTTTCGCCTCCAATTCTCGAAACTCCTTCGTATCCGAATTCCGAATTTCCAGCAGTTCGCGATCTGAAGCAACTGCTTCTCCTGGGTTTAGTGCTTCTTCCTCTATTTGATCCGGATCTATGTACTCAAACAGTTTTGATACATGAAAGTGTCTTTTCAAACCACCCTCCTGATTTGCAAGTTCGAAGGGTCATACCTTCGAACGGTTTCACTAACTTAGCAGATACGGGTTGATCCTTCCTCGAGTAAAAGTGTGTCGGTTTCTTTACGAGGGAGGTAGAAATGCTTTAATGTAGAAATGCAGAATGCCGGTGTGCCCCTCGTGGTACTGTGGACCTAACTATTGTATGCAAACATAAAATCCTTTAAATGAAACTCGCAGTCCCGGTCATCTTGTTACACCAATTAAAATATCATAGATTTAAGTACTCGGTTCGTTCACTCGACTGGATTCGTCTGGGCATGATAATCTGGACTGTAAGAACAATATAACTACTTAGCCATCTCATTAAGTAGATTATTGGCGTAATCAGTACCGCGTTCTGAGTGGAGAACTTCTGACGTTCCCCATCTGCACACTACCAAATTTTTGAACGTAGCTTGAATATTAGCTGCATTAGCCGCTCTAAGTGGGGCTATCTTCATCCACTTCGTAAAGAGGTCTTGGTACACGACCAGGTATTCGTTACCCCGCTTTCTTCTCGGACAGAGAAGCAAGAAAAAATCAACATTAAGACCTTTCTGATTCACTAAGAATCCTAAGTATTTCACCTCCAGGCGGCAGAAATCACATTCATCTAGATTTAGTGTGCGTCCAGCTTCTTCAACACGCTTAATGGATTTTTTCCAGACAATAAAGGTGGTCTTTAAATGTCTTAGTCATGTTGCTTCATTTCCAGCGTGATTATTTTGTCTATTAGTCCCTGGAACGTGGCCGGTGCTCCAGTTAGACCAAATGGCATTCGACTGTATTGATAAAGACCTTTACCAGGTACAATGAAAGTCGCTATTCCTTTACTCTGTTCAGTTAAAGGGATCTGGTGATGTGCCTTACTTAAAGCAAGTGTGTATCTGGCTGAACTCAGTTTATCCAGAATTTTTATTACAAAGGATAACGGATAAGCATCTTTCTTGCTGATTTCGTTCACGTTCCTGAAGTCGATATACATTCTGTAACTTCCGTCTGGCTTACGAGCCATTACGACTGTATTACACAACTCGCTTGACGTAGGTTCGATGATTCCATTATCTTTAAGAGTCTTAGCGTCCGTTAAATGTGCTTCTTGAACGTTAGGAGACATGTGATAATTTCGTGGTCTTATCGGAATATGATCCTGCGTGTCGATTACGTGCTCGACAAACTTAGCCGCAGGTTATTTATACGGTGGTGGAAGCAGCACTCGCTTTAGAAATTCATTGAGTTCTTCCCTCTCCTCTGCAGAAAACGTAGCAATTTCTTTTCAGGCCTCCGACTCACCTTCCTCCGATACGCCAAACGAAATTCGTGTGAGCGGCTCGCCAGCCATCCAGATTTTCCTATTCTTCGCATGGACTATGAGTCCAAATTCTTCCGCAAAGTCCATCCCTAAAACGCATAGATTCGTCAACTCTGGAACTATTAGAAACTGGCATTTCACGAGTCACACCTGCCAAACTCATAGAAATTAAGGCTTTTTCCATGACGGCTTCAATGGTAGCATTAGCCACCATGAAAATCCCACTCGTTGACTGGTTTATTTTTTGATTTCCCGCTTGTTCGCTTCTCAGTCCATTTGATCCCATGAAGGTATTGACGATTCAGTATCCACCAATGAACGTACACGACTTCCGCCGATCTCAACCTCAATATATGGCTTTCCTTTCCGTAGGTGTTTCATCTAGCTGACCCTCTTGAGCTTAAAGATATTCTGCATTTTCTACCATATTTACTTGGGCATTTAATTTTAATTTTTCTAATGAGTCATTAAGTTCCAGACTGTCACTTCCGTGGGTGACCGTACTTTGGAGACCACGACCCTGTAGATGTTCCAGTGAACTTTTATTTTTAATATACTCACCTACCTCCGATACTTCGGCGGTAGTTGCAATTGATATTATTTGGTTAAAATTTAATTTTTTCGTCCGGGAAGTTATGTTCGGTTGAATACTACGCACTTGGGTCTGCAGAGGAATGAAGGGAGCAGCATCGACCCTTAGCTTGATCTCCCCGATTGGTTTCCCTTACAGTACTTAGAGTCACAAGTGCTATTTACTTGGCCGGTCTTACCACAATTACGGCAGAACTTATGCCTTATTACGGTTGAATCAGGATGACTCCGTTCTTGGCTTGATCTTAGACTTCTTTTTTTGATCTGAATGTTCCCTCTTCTTTGAATCACCTTCCTTACATGAAAGATTTTCACCCTTTGTCTTTAAAATCTTTTTTTCATTCGCGCCTTTATCATCATTTAACGTATCCGTCTGCGGTTCATATTTATTGTCGCTGGCACTCTTCTTATCGCACATATTAACTAAATCGAGAAGAACTTTAGGTAACTTCTCAATAGCCGAGTCAGCGCTGATTAACTTAGGCTGCACCCGTTGTAATAAAAAATTCATGACGCCAAACCAAACGTTTAATATTTGACCGCAGATTCGTGTATGCCCTATCTATCTGCTCTTGGAGCGTCACCGGCTTTGAAAATCTCCGGTATAGACCATGCATGCAGATGACGTAATTCGATGTTAATTCGTCCTTTCCTTGATATCTTTTAGCTACTTATTCATCTAATTTTTACTGATAAAGGATGTTTCCGAACTGGGCACGAAAAGCAGCTTTGAGACCTTCCCCAGTGGGCTAAGTCCATATATTTACGCAGAATTATTCCGCAGGAAGGTGATCCAAGAGGAAAGGCATGGCTGTCAACATATCACTCCCAGTGAGGTAGTAGAATTCCTTACCGTTTTTTAATTTTTGGCCCAAAAGCTTTCCACGCTGATTTTTTTATCACCGGGATATTTGATGATCCAATTTTTAACGATGGCTTATAAAGTTTTATTTCGCCTTGGAAAGGGGTTATTACTTACGGATGTTTCCCCAACAATGATTTCACAACATGTCTCCTCCAAATTTTTGTCCTGAGCCATACGACCTATACGCGTGTTCGCGAAACCTGGGACCAATGGTCTATTCGCCCAGCTATATCTTGAAAAATTTTCAGGTCTCGTCGAAGAACCTTCCTAAGTAGCCGGTCTTACCCTAGCATCGGTCGGGTTGTATTCGATTCGCAGTTTACTCGACTATATTCAATCATATTCTGATGCGCATGAGTGTCCAACACAGGGTTATCTGTAAAACCCCTGACTCTTTGAATTTTGGTGGACAAATCTCTACTGGTGGCTTTTACTCGTGATTCTACTTGAAATTGATTTTTCCGAGGTGACATCTTAGATTTCAAGAAATTTGTAAGGTTATTAGTATTAGTGCCTAATGTCGTATAAATTAAGGTGTAACCTGTCGCTCGAATAGAATGATACACAGTTTTCGAAAGACTTGATTTTAATTCCTACGGAAGAGTGATTCACGCTTTCTACGCCCAATGTATGGCTACTAGGGATCGCGGATCATCGTCCGAAATTCCAGCATTTATCCAAAGCATGAGTCGCCTAATTCAAATCTCATGCATCACAGTCTAACCAAGCCTCACGTTTATGGGCTTCATTATAACCTATTTTTAATTCATATTTTTATATTTCGACCGAATTGCTAATTATCATTTCATTTTTATTACTATTTAAGAGCGTTTTTTTACTCCTAAATTATTTCGCCTGAAGTGCGTCAGGTCATTTTACAGTAAGCAAACCCTTAAACGACCGAAGGGGTCTTTAATATGATTTTCTGTAATTTATCATTAGTGGTCAACTCCTCTAAACTGACTCAATTTGCCTCCTTACTCAACACATAGAGGAGTGAAGTAATAATCACGCTTTTAATCAATCAAAGCGAGACTTCCTTCATTAAACGACTTTAGTAATTCCCAAAATGGTGGCATTAATCTGCCAGGAGGGCATGTCACATCTCATCATCATTTTGCATAACACCATGTTTAACTGTCCATTAAAACGACCGTTGCTAGATACAGGAAAATTACATGCTTTATCTTAGAGCTCGGAAGGCTCAATAGAAATATTTATCACGAGCATATGCTTAGTCCATACTGGTCGAACTCAGAATGACAGGTGACACAGCCTTCATCCGACTTCAGGAACGGCCAATCCCATCGTATGAGCGCACTAACTGCACTAATTAAAATGTATGAAGTAGAACTGTTCAGATCAGTGTTTTATTTTTTTACGTGGTGACAGCTTGGCAGCTGAACCCTCTTTGTTGTAGACGTCCGCCTTCCATTCAGAGCGCAAAAATACATACATTCGTCATGGATAACAGCCTGAGGAACGCAACTACCTAGTCGTTTTGGAGGTTATGTTGGTTTTCGTTTTGACAGGGCCACCAGGCCCTGAGTATACCTAGTGTCAACAAATAAAGAGGAAATCGAAGAGGATTATAAAAGATTCTGAATAAAAAAAATTTAAACCCCCTCAGTCTGGTGATGGTCGGAAGAAAAAATGCTTTTTGACAGTTTGCCGTAGGCTTTGAGAGGATATATTGTGACTAGACGCCTCCTAAAGCCTCGAAGATGCTGCCTCATGACAGATTCCTTGATTCTGTGGTCGACCAGATATTTATTTTATTGAAAGGTTATTTTAGTACTATTATTCCAGTATTTTTGTGTGTGGGATAAGATCCCACGTCACAATATGAACGGCATTTAAAATTTTTTTATATGTTATTCGGGGTGGCCACAGATACACTTTAAGAACTGTTTAAGTCGGCAGTCGAAATTAGGGCAATTTTCAAGATTTTTTTTGTCAGGGCCGACCGTTTTTTTACCACAAAAAGTTTTCCCTGGCTCCCATTTTTTCATTTTTTGATATTCTGTTCTCGGAGTCCGAAGAAAAATTTTAGGATCGGTTTCAATGGCCCCCTAATTGGGGAAATTATCACGACTACAGTCTTGTTTTTATTTTTCGACATGTTGTTCGGGGTGTTCAAGGACACATTTTAAGACTGGTCTCAATGGGCTCTCTTAAAAGAGATGAATAGGAATTAATATTTTGCGTAAGGGTGAGTTGAAGCCCTTGGAGGTAGTTTGCATCAATAGAGGTGTTTACGTTGGGTTATTTTTCACGGCGAAGTTCATTTTAACTTGCTTTGCACTTCTTTGAAAGGTAATTAATCAAAGAATTCATTTTCGCAGACTTAGCGCAGGCCTGGCACAGGATTTCAAGCCACAGAAAGAAACCATAAAAATAACCAGTTTTGAACCTCTTTTCACTTCTGCAACCTCTGCCATCTCTTTAGAAAGTTTATTTAATTTGAGTTGGATAATAAGGTTGCGACATTTGTGTTTGAAATCCCTCTTTAAATTTAAGGATAAGGCAATTCAGAATGAGATACTGACCCTGTACTTGCCTCCCAACTTCTTATTTTTTCATTGCCTAACGTCATATGTCCACTCCTACATTTTTTCAATGAAATGTTGAATACAAAAAAGTCTTTGTTGAATTTTTTATTCATTAATTGTGTATGGTATCCTCCTTCTAAAAATATTTCTCTTCCTAAAAGTTTTGTGAATACAGTAAAATAATAATGTACTAAAGCTGAGCTCCAAATGCTTGAATGATTTTGCAGAATGTTTTTTCGGTCTACTGCAAAAATCCAATTTCTTTCGTTACCTAGCTCTGTATTACAACCATTCAGTTATCAATGTTTGCTATGTTTTTATCCAACTTCGGATAAAATATATATCTGGGACTTACTGTGAACCTAGTCGGTCCAAATAATTGACCTCCAATTTTCATGAAAAGTTTGTAGCAGCACATTCTCGACGTGCATTGCATGAATGTTCGATATCCTAAAAAGTTTGTAAAATATTACGTATTTAGTGTATAAAATGAAAATTCAAAGATGACATAAATAATGAAATTTTAAGACTATAGAAGATATTAGATTTTCTGGAAATATGTGTCAATAATAGCCCATTCCTTTCATCGATAACGCGTCTAAAGTCGCGCAGGATCAGATAACTGATTATAAAGGAACAGTAACTGATTATAAAAAGGAACAGGCTTAAAACAAATACTTAATATAAAATCCGCCGAGGAATTCAAACTAGACAGTGAGACGGAATTCGATCAAAGATTGAATTCAATTATAAACCGGGCTGAAAAGGAACTAAATGAACTTGAAACTCAAGAAGTTCGAAATGAGGAAATTATTGAAGAAAATAAATAAAAAATTGATCAAGAACAAGTAGAATCACTATGAAACCCACAATTAGTAATAAAACAAAATGGTGGTGAATCATCAGAAGCCTGGTTTAAATCCATCGCAACAATCAATCAGAACAATAGATAATGCAGGAACCCTAAAAATGTATTAAATAACAAACCTCGACATACTTTTCTGTTCTTACGGGTTGTAAAAACAGCTACGCCTATGTTGCAACCGGAGATCGAGTTAGGTACTAGGCGTAGTTGTTTTGACAGACTGCAAGGAGAGAATTTAAGGACGGTCAAAGGACATGATTACAGCTCAATGTTCAAATAAAGGGCAAAACCAAAGTTCAATTTTAGAACCTGAAAATGCGTTGTTTGGACGATAATGGGGGTTTATATTGACAAAAGAATGATTTTTTTCATTAAACTTCTGTAAATTTTCTTCTAACAACTTATATTCTCTGCCATTCTATATAATTACTTCTTAAACTCGAATGTTGTATTTCCTCAATTGAACCAATCATGAAGTTTACACATTCAAATTGGGCAAATCAGATTGATGAATTTTTTCCGATTTTTCCCAATCTTTCTATTAAGTAGAGCCTAAAATAGCAAGAAAGTGGATTGCTCTCACAACAGCACAACAACCGAACAGTCAAAATAATGAAGATTTTTGCTATCAATACAGATAGAGGTCTAAGTAGAAAATTCCAACAACTTTTTATGCTTTCATCAAGGAAGACGAAGGCTTTTGAGAAGGGCTTTGGCACCAATATCTTCTCCTGAATGAAGATACAGAACATTAAAACAGAAACTAGATGCACATGGACTCATTTCAACTGGAGTACGACTGGTCACACGTGCATCTCATCACTGAGAAATGTATGCTGGACGAATAAATGCATAATTAGTTTGAATAATTACGCCACATTCTATGATGGCCGTGCGATTGTATGACCCGACTACAATGGCAAATCACCAGTGATGACATCACCATTCTCATTGAGGTTTTTTAGTATAAAATCCGAGGATCATGATATTCCAATTACACATGAACTCTTAAAAGATAATGGCAACCAAAAATAGCAGAGGATCAAGTGAACTCAAAGCTGAAATAACCAACTGACTCCTTTTTCTCAGATAGTACTACCTGTTATCAATCCTTACCTGAACAAATTAGCATCAATCAAAGAGATTGACTACAATAATACAACAAAATTTTATATGACAGTAATGCAAGTCTTATTAACGCTCCAGAATCCATAAAGATGTATTTCTGTGTGTTTTATTGTTGGTAAGAAACTATATAATTATTGCATAATAAGATTATAGATTAGATTGATCATTTTATTGTCAATGTAACCACTACGCTACAAATACTAAAAAAAAGAACATTTGCATAGGGATTTTAATAAGAAAAGGTGTAAGTAATGGTTAGGCCATTTTCATCAACAATCAATAAAATAAAATTGCAAGTTACAGAAATTCATTGGGTAAGTTAAGCAAAGCCATAATTTTCGGTCACTCGATAAAAATTCTCATCATTCCATTAAAATAACCACGAAATTAATACAGTTACCATACTCGTCTAGTAATTTAATTAAGGCATTACCAATATGTTTCAATTATGCACATCAATGATTAGCAAGAATTTCGAAATGCAAAACCATTGAAAGAAATCGAAAGGCAACTACTATGCCTGGAAGAAAACCAACAATACCACAAAAAATTATACTGTAAATTGTATATCATGTTCTTCACAATAATATTAATATTAAAATTTAGAATATATTGTGGAAGAAGATCATGTCGAAATGTCAAAAATACTTCAAACAACGACAACACAAAAATGAAATGCATGGCCCCGCTAATCGACAACGCAACATACAGCATAATGAAGAATGAAACAACAGCACAAAAATCAGTACTGGTGACCAGCATCCGAGTAGCCTAGAAAACACCCGTTTCTACTTTTGATCGAGGACGACGAAAAAATTTAAAGAGGGGGGATAAGAAAAGCCATTACATTTTCTCCACAATTTCAAACTATAAAAAGAAAAACTATAGATATGGCTGACTACATGCACATACCCATCACTGAACGACATACGATCGCATAGTGGAACGAACGGCTAGAGTCAGGCGTGACGTAACCAGCCATGATGATCGCCACGTGTGTGAAACAAAATTCTACTACAATAAGAATTCTCTCGCACAGCTAAGGTACTGAACTTACGTAATTCTTCAATATGGCAGCTTCATAAGTGAAACACAATCCAACTGTGATAAGCAACCTGGGACTGCCTGTAGAGGAGAAACAACAGATCAACACATGCAAGCCAACAAACCGCTACTTCCTTGAACGATTCATCTTAAATAACATGTCAAATGTAACGCGTATAAACAGACAAAAATAGTAACAAAATTAATCTCTGTTTAAAGAATACTAGTAATTAAAGTATAAACAAGTGTTAATAAACCAAAAGTGTATATCATATTAACACTTGTTCATGCTTTACTTTACCTGACGTAGGTAAAGCAAGTTCAAATTAATATTCTGAATCATCTCTTTAAAATTCAAAATCCTTGTAGTAGGATAATTCAGAGTTTCCATTAATATAAAAATTAAACTGTTAATCAAGCTTCACGGAATTAGGAAAAGGGAGATTTCCAATTCGTATTAATAATTAAACAAAAAAGGATTTTGCCTATTACTAGATGCGAACCAGTGATCTTGTGTGCATGAGTCCAGAAGGTAGCACTGAGCTACAAAACATTTTATCACTCAGGCGTAAAAGATCTGATACCCATAACAACAACAAAAAGCCTGTTGTTGTCAACACTAAGCATTAGATCATGGTAGAAAACCATTTTATTCATGAACTAACCCTTAGAGAAAACACATTTTACACACTAGCAACATTTCATGCAAATAAATTTAATACTTTGAGAATTACCGTAATAATTTAAACCGTTTATTTAACCCAGCAGCATTTTTTACAACGGTAACAAAACAGTATGCAACATTTACATAAAAAGAACTCATTCGGGACGATGCAATTCTAAGGAGGGAGGGCTTTTATATCCTCAAAAAATTTTAAATTTCAAACATCGTCGTAACGCTGGAATGATAAAAGCATTAACTTAAAAACAGTAGGTATATACTTAGGTGGTAAGTCACGACTATTAAACTACATACGACCGATGATAAATATGCAACGGTCAGCAAGTAAACGCAAGCTAATTAATCATGCATTTCCATAAGTATACCGACTTATCTAAAGCATCGGTAACTTAGAAATATGTACTATAGGTAATCCTGTTAACACAATGTTACTTACTAAATTCATTAAAAAGTAATGATATAATTAAATATTCAAAATACGTAATTGATCTATCGGCCTATAGAATTTAGAACTAAGACAGTGTCTAGAAAAGAGGAAGAGAAGAGTAACGAAATTATTCATGAATAATTACGAAATCAATATAGCTGAAAAGGGGTATAGAATTAAAAATTATAAAGCATCTCGGAAACATAATTAATAAAAGCAAAACAAGTACGTGACTTTAACAGTTTTTTCAATCCGAACGTGCCTCGTCGAGTTTTCACGATTTTTATGAGCCTTGTCGATAAAATCTACACTACTCAGTGAAAACAGTAACTTTTGTGTCTTAAAATTTTTAATAAAATGAACTCTTTCCGAGGAAAACGACACTTTATACCTTGTATATATTATTTTCATCTATATTATCGTCGCATTTTTCAAATATTTCACTTTTATTGAAAGCTTGTACATTAAACAAAGTTCCGTCTGGCCAAGTGGTCATACTTTTCTTTCAAATATTTTGTCATTAATTATACTGACACTCTCGTTTTAATTGCTACTTTCCTGCATTAACAATTAAAGTAATCGGAAATAGCCTGAGTAAATTTTTGTTCGTGAAAGAAAAATGGTAAAAGTCTTAAAATTTTGAGCGAGCTACTTGATTAATTAAAAACATATGCAAATGCAATCATCTCAAAATTAACATATATTTAGAAGAAACGCCCTGGCTTTTTGAAATCAGCGGAAGATTTGACATGATATGCAACATAGATATCGACAGGACCTATGACGGCCTAAAGTTTTACCCCCTGGCACGTAGAGTACATGAACCGGCTGACAAAAGTCTACTAAATTTTATATTAGAAGTAGATTTCTATATCATTAATATTTAATATTATATGTGACGTGCTGCGAGAAAAGGTACCTAGGGTAAAGAATCGATTTTAAGATTTTTGAAGCTGTTGATAGTTTTAAAATCGCTATTTCATATTTAAAAACAATTAAATTTTCACCTGCAAAATTGAAATTGTTATTAAGCTGTAAAGTGAAGCGTGAATCGCTTATACCGTCTGACTTCGACCGTTTTTCAATCGCTTCTACTGAAAAATCCAACTTTTAACCTTCAGGTCCCGTTTCTCGCGGCACGTGGCATATTTAATATATTTTCTTACTTTTACCCCCTTATTGAATCCTTTTCGGCATTTTGTATCTCATTATTATAGCTTGTTAAGATTGTCTTGTACAAGCCCCAGTTTTAATTCTTTTTAGCCCTGTTAAAAAGGAGTCGTATATCCTTTTCGAGTCCTTCAGTCTGGGATTCCACCCTGGTGCATCCCTGTTTGTTGTCTTAATACGAAGAGAGCAATTGTCGTCATACGCTTTGTTCATAACTTTTTATAGGATGTCGACAGCAAATTCTATTCGTTTGATATAACTAATTCTGACCGGTATGGCACCTAGAAAACTATTGAGATCCCGCTTTAAGTATCCCAGTCAGTTGCTTTAGGGTTCCTGTACCTTTGAACATCAGTTCTATCGGCTGTCGAGGAGAAGCATATCTATCTATTGATCGATAGACACGTATCCGACGATACATGTCATCCCTTGAATCCTTTTGTAATGCTTATCTAACATGAAGTCAAATCAATTAAATCCAGGCATCCA
The DNA here is from genome assembly GCA_010014905.2 of Druon quercuslanigerum. Lineage (NCBI taxonomy): Eukaryota > Metazoa > Arthropoda > Insecta > Hymenoptera > Cynipidae > Druon > Druon quercuslanigerum. Next base: position 10,239 of record JAAAKG020188107.1, on the reverse strand, counting down.
GGTGACACGAAGGTCAAATGGTAGGTACACTGACAACATTGTCATAGTTTGGCATCTTTCTACTAAATGGTGCTCAATCTTTATGGCCACGAAGTCTCTAGAAAATAATCTTGGTACTTTAATCAATTTAATTTTGCTTCAGACATAAAGTGCTGTTCTAGAGGTTTCCATGGAGGTATCATACATGACTGACCTGCTTGTGTTTAGCTGGCTAAAATCCATACTGAAAGGGGGATATATCTAGTTTCCATACTAACTTCAGGTTGTCTTCTTCTTTTTTTCCCAAGACAAATCCGAAGATCTGTCTACGGGTGCAACCTTGGTTTTTGTGAGGATTTTGATATTGATTCTCTTTAACACATAGTAAAGCCTGCAGTCGATCTTCTTGAGACTCTCGGTCTGTTTTCATGGTTGGGTTGTAGATTTTGATCCTTTTGAGTACTGCTGTTGATTTCACGGATACACTAGGAATCCATGTCAGCAGCTTTACTGGCCTTGGGAGGTAGTAGCTGTCGATTACTTTGATCTTAGCTCTGCAAAACGCTTCCATGAGCTGAGTTTGAAACACTTGGTCTGAAAAGATGACGATAAAAGTATCGTTTTTAAAGCAAAAATCTGAAAATCTTGGGATGACTTCTCAATTTTACACTTCACCGATTTTCTTCTCTAATGCTGCTTAAATTCTTCCGTTCCCTGATTTAATTCGACGTGCTTCGTGCTCAAAATCTATGGCCGCAGTTTTGACCGCATTTTCGAGCGCTTATTAGCATCCTTTTTAACTATACCCTCAGTAACAACACACCTTGATTTTTACCTTTTGCTTATTTTTTTCTTCTCGATTTTCTTGTGCCCTTTCTTTATCTTCCTATTATCCTCCTATTTCCCTTCATTCCTTGATTTATTCACCACCTCCCCCCCCCCCCCCCCACACTTATTACCCCGTGACCTCAGCATCATGTTGTCTCTTTTTGTACTGTTTTTTGGACTCAAGAATTTCGTAGTACTCTCGTTCGAGTTTCTTTTATTTTTTTGCAGATTAGCTCAGCCACTATCTTTTGCCGGTCTACCTTTCATTTTCTTCCACTACCCTGCATTTTTCTCTACTGGTTCCGGTAATACAAAGTCCGCTTCAGAATTTGAGCTCTGAGTGCCTTGCGCCAGGGATGTCACCACTCTTCTATTCCCTTTGCTGCTTTTAACACCTTTTGTTTTACAGTGCTTTACCGCTTTTTTCAAAAGACCCACGAACCACAAACCTAACCTCATTTTCCTATTTTATGCGACCATGAGCTTCATCCATTTGTCTTGTATTCCTATAGTAGTCATCACCCCATATGCCCTAAGCCCATTCAGCCTGGATTAGAATCACAAATTTGAGTACGATTTATAAATATTTGTTCCTAAATTTAAACCCAATGTTAATAATGTTAATTAATCAGGAGTTATTTTGTCGGCAAATCACACTGTAAATCCGAGGTTGAATCAGTGAAAGACTGAAATCCAACTCTAAATCTTGTTTTAATTTTACGAGTCAAAGAACGGCCTGATTAATATTTTTAATACAGTTTTAAATTATTAAATCTTGCATGCAAAATACTGAAAAGTAAGTTTAACTGCTCTATGTATTTCAATATAATTATTGCCAATCTTTAAATTTTTCAGCGATAGGAAGTTCGAGTGTTCAGAATTTCCGCATGCGTACGACAATTCAAGCGGTACCAACTCTCCAGCCAGGCCTGGTCCAAGATCTTACATGCACCATCGTACCTCATCGAACGTCTCAAATGCGAGTACATCCAGTCAAAGCAATGTTAATCCCACCCTACGCCTCGAAGATGAATCAGATTATGCGCTCTCCTCTCCTAGCCATTACTATCGATACTACAACTTTTCAAATATTACAAATTACAGCTCGAATCTGCTGAATCACGAATATAGACTCCAGTGCCTCACTAGGCAAAATTCTCATGACTCAAATCCCAATTCAGGAGATCGACCCAGTAATGTAGAAGCTATTTCGAGATTGAGGTCTAATTTAAGAAGGTCCAATTATTCCTACAGTTCATCAAATAAGACTGCTACTCAAACTAATTCGAGATCTGGGACTCCGACAAATTCCACTCCGCCGGATTCGCTGATTTCCGAAGATTTGAGCTACGCGTCTGCTAAGGACAGTCAAATTGCTGCTGGTAGAGTTCGATTCTTACCTATCACTTTTGATAGAGACCGTATTTCCATAGATAACAGAGATAGCTTATTAGATATTCCAGTTCATTTTCAAAGTCATGACATTACAATCCCGTTGCAAGCAAATCGTAGTGTTAATCGAAATCGTAAACCCAGTGTCCCGGATTTGGAACTGCAATTCTTGTAAGACGAGATAGAATGTAACTGAAGTTTTAAGAGAAACATCAGCAATTTTTGAAGACCTAAAATCAGCTATTTCAATCGTTGTTAATTTTTACATTTAGTAGCTATAAATTTAATTTAAGTTTAATACTCAAACGATCAAGTTTTCAATCAATTCACTTTAACCTACCGTTTCTATCAGCACCGTCACCTGTTAAACAGACGTAAAAGTTATAATTTTTGTATTCACAATCACGATGTTTGAATGTAATATAAGACGCAAATGAGGAGAAAGGAGAGGAGGGTGAAGGCATATGTACGTAAACTCTGGCATATTAACCTGTGATACAATGAAAGGGGTAAATAGTCAAAAAATATTTCAGGCAATCTGTGTAACAATCTTAATGGATTAGGTCACACATGCGCAACGAGTAGAAAACCCAGACGTGACATCATTACTGCCATCGCAAAATGTTTGTATTAGCTGCCGCATTAGCGCTAGTAGAGTAGCGCTACTACGCGTTTAATATAGCTGCTATTCGATCTTGGGCCAACAGCGATCCCATGTGGGAGAGCAGCGATCTCACAAAGAGAGAGAAACATGCCAACGTCGGAAAGCTCTTCGAACAACTTGAGAGAGAAGCTACACTAAAGTTGATGACCGCACAGTCCTCTGTGCATGTGACGCAGCAGCTGTCTCAGCTTATATAGGAACTTATGCAAAAATTTGTTAATATGTTTTCCGCTCAGCTAGAATCGACGTCACTAATGTGAGACTAGATCACTTCTCTGACTTTTCTAACCACTCTCCTTCTGTGCAGGTCCCGATAAGGCCTTTTTCAACCAACTGAAGTAATCTAACTTAACATCATCCATTCCATTACATTCCAGAAGAGTTTACTCGATGTATTTTAGACTGATTTTTATTTTATTTTCTATTTACTGACGAATGACAATTCTTTAGACTTCAAGAACAACCTACCCACTCTTATATAAGTTAACTGTTTTATGTGTAGTCAAATTCATGAATGCTTCACTGGGCAGAACAGGAAAAAGTAATTTTTTTCTATGTCTTTTGTTATCTGCGTAAGAAGGCAATTTTCCAATAAAAAAAGCCATGTTCGAATTTTGTTCTTTGCCGTGGCTTTTTTATAAGATTCCCGACAAAAATTAATTTGCATTTTTTTAAATCGGACAATATTAAATGAAGCCGCTCACCCCCTATATTTTGCCGTATGACTAATGTAGGGAAACTCCCCACTTTTATATATTTATATTTTCAGGTAACTCACAAAATGAGAATTTATCGCAAACAATATCCATAGAGACTCAGAAGAATTTTCAGCCTTCATTTGTAAACAGAGTCAAATCATTACCAAATATATCCCATGTCATTTTTTCAATATTTAGGCACTCTTGCGGTTTGAGGATGTATTGAACCCTATAAAAATAAATAAAATGAAATCGAGCCCATGAACTTTAACCCTTCATTCAAAGTTTCTACAGCTGATACTTCAAATATTAACACCAAGTCACAAACGTTGATTTTTTCATACATGGGGAGTTATGCATAGCTAAAATAAATGAGATTGAGTGTAATCATACCTGGAGAAAGAATTGAATATTTTTAATTGTGCGAGCTTTTTAGAATAGCGGTCCGATCTTCATAAGATATAATAGAAATTCGGTTATGGTCAGTAATTCGATGATGTTCATGCGTATAAAGAAAACCGAGTGCGTTTCGAACTTACTCATCTAAGACTTATACATTCTCAGAGAATTAACTTGATATTTTCTACATGCGTTAAACACACAAGATCCCACTTGACACTTGAGCGAATTACAACTTTCATATTTATTTTTCATTCCCTAAGCTCTTTTAATTTAATCTTTTAGTAATTCTCTTTTATATAATGCTTTTGAAATTTTATTACACTTGGAGTTAAATTCATCTCATTAAACTATCTAACTATACAAAATCTCAGAATATTCTCTGGCGAAAAAGCATGGCCCATTTCAGGCTATCTGCAAGCTCGATTTGAATGATTTCGTCTATAGAGATAGTCTGACAGATTTGGGTCCTTTTAAGAGTGATGCGACGGTCATACAATGGTCCTATTGTACTCGTCACGCACCGGGAAAGCAGAGTTATTTACAGTAGTTAGCTGTCGCGAACCCGACTCTCCTTTTACATTTTTCTTCAAATTATTAACACTTATGTTTATTTGATGTATTTTCTGCTTATAAATATTTTATAATTAAAACAAATTTAATTCTAAATACTATTTTGGAGTTGAATTGAAAAATGTTGTCTGTTTTGGGGTATCTCATTCCAATTTTAAACATTTAAAAAAAGGTAGATATCCGAAATAATCTAAACACGTAGATTCCGAATTATTATAATCCGATAGCTTAACAAAGGACCCTTAATAAGTGTTGGCTTCTCTGCCGCCGCAGAAGCGCTTAAGGGCGGAGTGTCGATACTGTGGAGATTCTAGATCCGATTATCTTTTAGAAAGTTGTACGATAACTGACTCTGAGGGGGCTCTGAGGTCGGTGATCTGGTACTGAATGCTACAGTGGTACGGAGGGTCGTTTTCCTTTACGGCCGAAAACCATCTTCAGGGCCCGCTGTTTTCGGGAAGGCCTATGCGGGAGTAATTGTGGAGCTCTTTGAGAAACAGGGCAAGGAGGTAGCTCCTGAGCTGTATATGATACCACTTTATGTTGAAGCCCCCTCGCGGTTCGAGTACGATTCTCTTTTTGCTTGTTAATAGCAGCCTTACCTTCAATGAAAGTTATAGCCGACCCTGGAGTAGGCGGTCGCAGTACCTTCTTGGGGGAAGCCCCCTTTTTCGGATCGGGATAGTACGTGTAGATCATGGACAATCTACGGAGAGATGGAGGTGACAGTCAAATTGGAGAGGTCTGGAGATCTAACTAATCATCTTCTAGGCGGGGTTGAGTCAAAGTACCTGAGATCCGTAAGCTAGGTTCTTCCGAGAGGGAAGGCTTCTCGTTGCTCCGAATCACCTCCTCGTCCAAGGTAATCGGGATCGGTGACTGGGCCTTTTCTGATGGGGCCGACAACTCGTTAGCCTGAAGAGCTTCCTTAGTCAGGCAAAGCTGCTGTTCCATGGAAAGGCTTCCAAGGTCGTGTAGTTAAAACGGAGGGACCTGAGTGAACTGATGGAGAGACAAGTTCTCCAAATTTGTTGAGGGATCGTCGTTAGGTTGGTTAGGAGGTGAGGAACAGTTTAGTGAAGCCTCGTAGCTGGACGTGTAGGACTAGACGATTGGAAAAAACAAGTAGGAATAAGGAGCCGGGAGAGGACTGCTGTAATACCCCGGGCAAGTGGGATCTTATTATTTAACGCGATCGGAACTATTTGATATTGTGGAATTGGGTATCGGTGAATACCTGTTTTCGTATATTAAAGAGATGACATACGCGCGTCACCATTTGTCCGGCCTTCCGGCGTTGCGCACTTCTCCTCTTCTGAACACTTGGTTTCTTTTTCGCTTACTCCATCTGCACTTAGAGATAACTCCGATGTAGCTATTGCCCTTTTTTGATTGTCCACTCGAAAAGTGAAGGAACAACAGTTTAGTTTCGGAGCGTAAGAGAGAAGATGACGTTCGGTACTTTAGTAGGAATCGAAGGAACGGAAACTAGCAGCATTAGAACACCTATCCTTGTAAAAAAAAACCGTAGGTAGGGTAAGAACCTAGATTCTTGTTAGAGAACCGTAGAATAATAGATTAGAAAGAATAAAGAGAACCTCGATCCTTGTAAAAGAACCGGAGGAAAAAGAAAGAACTTAAGGCAGACAGAAACTAGCTTGAATTGACAGAAATTCATAGTCGAAATAATAAAAGAGATTAAGTTGATGATAAGGTTACCTGCGATCACTTAAAAGCACCTCGTGTGGTGGACCGGCGAAATTTCCCAGGCGCGGCTGCTACGTTTGACCAATTTTCTATTTAGGGTAGTGACAAAACAGAAAAACAGCGTAACGATCACTTAAATAGGAAGGCTCATTACTATCTATCAAAATAAACGTCGCATTCGATGATCACAGTAGTCGCTACGGACTAACGTCCCAATCACATTCGTCGTTGTGGACTAACGTCCCATAGTGCAAAAGAAATCTGTTTCAATGGCGAACGCTGAGGTTATACTGCTTCGCTGCATATGTTATAGAGTGGGGGAAATGCAGTTTTTTTACTTACTGACGTTCCGAAGAAAACTAAACTACAAGCGATTCGCTCGTCGAGTCCGTGGCGTTCGCACTGTGGCCAGACTCGTTTCTATTCTATAGTACGTATTTTTGCAACTAGTTGTATCATTAAAGCGCGGCAAATGTTTAAATCCCTATTGTGTTAATTACGATGAATTTCCAGGAAAATAATTGAGTAAAATATTATAAGTTGTTGGATAAAAAACGAAAGGTGTTTTTTTAGCGGACGTCAACTCTATTGCGATAGCCTCTTTGCTTGTTATTTATAATCGAAGTCTTATTTCAGTTTCAAAAAGGACATTTTTAAGCCTTCAGAACATTTAAACAAGCTACTTGCATCTTTAAAAATATGTACTTGAGTGCCTACGGAGAATATTCTCTGAATATTCTCTGGCATTTCGTTGTGCCATCATGTTTTACTTTTGTTCCTTACTTCAGCACCTCTTTGGGATACTCAAATGTTGAGATGCATGGTTGTGATGCCTGCCCCGACAATTGCAAGCACGAGCGGAGCGAGTGCTGTTAGTCAGGAGCAACCATTAAATACATATGAAAAGGCAAACATAATCGCACTTTTTTAAATAGTTGATATCACTTTTTAACTTATATTCTGCGACATATAAAAACACTGACATATATCAAGCAAGCAGCTTTGAGGTTAGACACAGTGCTCCCAAAACGGGCTTCCGTTCGTGCGCTTATTTGACATGTTAAAAAATACAATTTTTTAATTTATTATTAGATAAGTACTTTTTATTTTTATTAGATACTTTTTATTATTTATTATTAGATGCGTACTTTCGACCGAGGTATGAAGAAAAAAATCTTTCTTTTTCCTTTCATTTTAGGTAAAGTATTGTAGCGGGGACCACAATGTAAATAGATAAATAAATAAATAGTAAATAGATAAATACATGTGAAAAATGTTTCGCTGAATCTGCAATGTGACGGTTGAAAGCTCGAGGCCCTTGGCACATAGAGAAACCACGGCTTTCAAATAGAAGTTAGTGCACGCTTGACGAATTTTTTCAGAATATTGTAAAATATAGATTAAAATATTATTAGATTTAACGTTGGAAAAATTTCGGACTGTGTGCGTTCTCTTATAAAGCAAATTGAAAAATTGTATTATAAAACATAATTACGCTGATCATCTGTGTCGAAAACCGAACTCATGACTCATACTTTCCCTTTCTGCAATTAGCTGTACGTCGATGGAGACGAGCGTAGCATTTTCGGCAGATCATCTTATCGGAATTGTATTTTTGTGCCAAAATTCGAAGGTTTGGTTCGGTAACACGACCATGAAGACGAAGCACCAAGTGCAAGGTAGACTCTTTTTGAAATTTATAATCATAAAGAGTGCAACCATCCTAGAGCTGTTTTCCAGCGAAGATAAGTCCCTGTGATCTGGTGGAATTCCCTCTTTATCCTGGATTTTGGCTTTCACATTTTCGATAGTGTCAGAGCTTTCGACCTCAAGGGTTATTGTCTTGCCGGTCAGAGTTTCCACGAAAATCTGCACTGTAGCAGACAAAAGATATAGATCTAAAGAAATAATACATTTTTCTGCAATACATTTTTTCATATATTCAGTAGTTTAAGATTGACAATAGTTTTTACGATTAAAATAAAAGGTTCTTTGAAGTTTTTCTAATGTGTTAAAAAAATGTGTTAATTTTTCATAGTGCACAATTTTTAATATGCTTTGAGACTTTGAAAAACTACAAATATTTTGTGTTCAACTTTGTAAACTAGTATAGTACGACTCAGCAAACTACGGCTTTGACGGTTGAGGCCGATTTTTGCAGTACGAGGCGTACATGCGCGCGCCTTCGGTCTTCGCCTTCGCCTTCGCCTGCAGTACTGTAAACAGCGGACTAGGTAGTCAAAGGTTTGCTGACACGGCATGCTGGCATCTTGCGTTAGCATATATCGTACCATCGAGCTTGCACTCTGCAGTTATCCTGTTCTCATAAACTGAAAGAAAGAAATGGTTTCTAGGGTAAAGAATTTATGAGATAATAATGATGATAATAATGTGATTCAATTTAGTTTACTTTGGATTCACCCGAACGACCCGATCAATATTATAAATAGAATATGGCTATGAAATATTTTAATTTATTTTTCAAGTCTGTAAACATCAAGGCGCTTCCTCGGGATTTTAGCCCATGTATTACGAACGGCAACTTTTCTCTTAAAATTATGGATTTTTTTATTTCATGTTTTAACCACATAATCTAAATGGCTAAATACAATCCCTCAAAGTGCAGTTTTTTGAAAAATGGTCTGGGTGTTGTTATTTTCTAATTAATTGAAAATATGATGCATTTTATGCGCCTGGGAAGGAGCAAACCTCCACCGTGAGTGTACCTATGGTGGATGGAATAACGGCGTGACATATAAATCAATGAAAGAGTGCGAGTTTCTAAACTGTTATTTTTTGGACGGTACTGTAAACAGCGTAAACCTAGGATCGAGCCCAGGATTTAGATTGAGTGTCTGTCATGCCTCACTCAACCTTCCTATTGTTAGAGAATTAGAGTTGGTTAAGAGAAATTAAAATTATTGAAATATTAAGGTACTTAATTTTAATATAGTGTATTAGGTTAATTACATAACGACGAGTATATTAATAAAAAGATCAATGAAAATCGGTTAATCCGGTCAATTTTTGTTGAGAGTTTTGCTAATTTTGTATACATTTTAAGATTATCTTCATTATTGACATTATTGGCCGATTTTCCTCTTTTTTTCATTTTTTTTGTTGTTTTAAATTATATGCGGAAGTTGATGTTTGAGCCCTGTTTTGTGTAATTGTAGACATTATAAGAGGCCTTCGTCGCGTGATAATTAAAGTTGGTTTTCTTTGATCCTACAAAAAAAACTGCTGAAGAAAGATTCTGCGTTAAGAATATTGGAAACTGTTGAATCGGAAAAGTAGTGAATTGCAAGCTATTTCATTTTCAAGATTACACTTGAAGGGTACGAAATTCGCAGCCTTTTCTTCAGCAATTCTTTTTCCAGAATTTTTAACCGAAAACTCTGGAATCATAGACATTCATAATTTTTCTCTCTTTTTATCTGGAATCTGTGTTTCAAATACAACTGCTTGCTTCACAATGAATGTGCTGTTGCTCAGGATTGATACAGTATTTTTTTCAAACAAGATAGTTACATTTTTAACCGAAGAGAATAATTAGCAACTTAACGGATGAAGCTCCAAACATGAATTTTTAACAAAACAGTCCCCACATTCAATCAAATAGATGAATATTTACCCAAAAAGATGATGGGGCATTAGTAGGAGGAAATTTGAATTAGTATCTCACACAGTATATACCTAATATCAATTACAGCTTCCAAATCTAATTTAAGTCGGGAAAGTTAAAATGATTAGCAATGATCATAAAATATTGAATTGACTTCGATAATAATTATTAAAAGAGAGACATTAATGGGAAATTAAAGCAATACAAACATAATTAAAATATTGTATTAATTCAATTGCATCTAAGCAAATAATTATGACAATAATAATAATAATAATAATAATAATAATAATAATAAGCCGGTATCTCTGGAAATTTTTCTATGTACCTTTACCGAGGTTCTGGTGGTTCGGAACCCACCTTAAGCTGTAGGT
>JAAAKG020188096.1:8355-25017 GCA_010014905.2 Druon quercuslanigerum | reverse complement strand
TCGTAAAGATTTGGAATTTTCCGTAAAGATTTCCAAGATTTTGGATAAATTTTTACAAGATTTCACAAAGATTTCAAACATTTTTAAAAATATCACCAAATATTGCAAAAATATTTCAAATTATTTGCGAAGATTTCACAAAGATTTTGGATAGATTGAAACGATTTCACAAAGGCTTAAATGATTTCCCGATCATTTCAAAAATATTTCACAGAATTCAAAAAGTCTTTACAAAGATTTAAACAATTTTACAAATATTGTTTATATACTACAATATTTTTTATTATTGTACAAAGATTTTTATTATTTTGGAAAGGTTTCGGATATTTTAAAAATATTTTACAAATACTTCAAAGACTTTAAACATTTCAAAAGTATATAAAATATTGCAAAAATAATTTCAAAGTATTTTAATGATTTCCCAAAGATTTTTCATTTTTCAAAAAAATCGGAAGTATTTCCCAAAGACTTTAATGGTTTTCTTTGCTCTTCATATAGATTTAAAATATGATGCAAATATTCGTGAAATTTTTAAAAGATATCACAAATACATTAATGATTTTAACATTTTCAAAAATGTATCAAATGCTTCCAAAATATTTTAAAATGATTTTTATGATTTCCCAATCATTTCAAAAATATTTACATAGTTTCACGAATGTTTCAAAAATATTTCACAGATTCCAGAAAGTTTTCACAAAGATTTAAATGATTTCCCAAAGATTTTAAATATCTCGCAAAGATTTAAACAAATTCACAAATATTATTCGAATATTAATTTTTTTTATTATTTTACAAAGATTTTTAATATTTCGAAAAGATTTCAGATATTTTTAAAAAAATTTCACAGAGACTTAGATGATTTCAACAAATACAAAAGAAATATCAAATACTTCAAAAATATTTACAAAATCTTAAACACATTTCGCAAAGATTTCCAAAGTTTCCCAAAGATATCACAATGATTTTAAAGGTTTTTCAAAGATTTCGGATAGACTTAAAAGAATTCATAAAGACATAAATGTCTTCCCAATGATTTCAAAAAAATTTTAATAATTTCAAAAATGTTTCAAAAATATTTCACAGTTTTTGAAAGATTTCATTAATTTCACAAATATTGTCAAATAGTTCAGAATTTTCTCAAATATTTTAAAAAGATTTTAATGCTTTTCTAAAGATTTAATAGATTTCGTACAGATCTCGGATAGATTCAAAAGATTTAACAAAGATTTAAATGATTTTCCAAAGAATTCAATAATTTCAAAAATATTATAAAATGCTTATAAAATAAATTTTAAAGGTTTTGCAAATATTTTTGACAGATATAAAGGATTTCACAGGCTTCAATGATTTCCCAAAGATTGAAACGATTTCCCAAAGATTGAAATGATTTCCCAAAGATTCCAAACACTTTACAAAGATTAAAAACATTTAGCAAAGATTTTATATAAATTAAAAATATGACACATAGACATAAATAATTTCAAAAATATTTCAGGTAGATTTTTTGAAAAATTAAAAACAATCTGATGCTTTCCTCCCCCCTGGGTAATTTGTGAGGGAAGGGGGCATTGAGAATTATTGTCCAGAAAGTCAATTTTTAAAATCATTTGAAGGTTAATTTCAAAGACTGGTACTTGTAGAGAATTTTAAGGCACATCTTTTTTTCCTTTAGCAAATATTTGTAGATTTTACCGTTTTTGAAGTAACTGATAAAAACTAGATTTTTTAACAAACAAAAAAATTTTAATCTTTTTTCACTACGACCTTCAAGCGCTTCGTTTATCGAGCGAATTTTAAGCAACGGAAAACTTTCAGTGACAAAGTTGTTTATTAAGGTTCAAAGAAGTTTTCTGGAAATTTTTATATCAGTCGCTTTAATTGTTAAAAAGTTATGAGTGTCATAAATTACAAACGGAAATCTTGACGCTGCTGCCGTATGAGCGTGCCTCCTCAGTTACGAACGTGTCGCAGCGGACGTCAAGGTCGAATACCAAAACAAAAATAATAAACGTTGTCGTTTTCTTCTAAAATATACTACAATTAAAGCAACGAAGCAGTGAATGGATTATTTCTTAGAATACCTGAAAAAGTATTATTTTTGAGACAGTTTTATTTTAGTTAATACCCTACTAATTTAAGAAAAAATAGAAGACTGGATGTTTATGACAATTACGAATTGCAAAATCGAACCTATTTTCTCTTTAAGTTTATGCTTGATATAGAGAAACTTTCGAAAAGTCCTCCACCTCGAATTGGATTAAAAGCTGCTAAAGTAAAGGATGTAAAAAATCTCTATAATTACTTAAGTCCTAAAGGAAAAGAATTTTTCGAAGAGTATTTTGTTAAAGTAAAAATATTTAAATAATTTGATGTTCAAAATGTCTTTAAATCTGTTATTTCAGTGATATCTTAAGTATTATTTTGTTATCAGATTTGACCTTCACGTCCGCTGCGAAACGTACGTAGCCAAGGAGGTGCGTGCATAGGGCAGCGTCAAGACTTCCGTTTGTAATGTAAAACATTCATAATTTTTCAAACATTATTACGATTGATCTAAACCTTTTCAGAAAACTTCTTTGAACCTTAATCAACAATTTTGTCACTGGAAGTTTTCCGTTGCTTGAAATTCGCTCGATAAACGAACCGTTTGAATGTTGAAATTCATGATTTCTACAATGTCTTAAAGGAAAATTAACAACTATCTTGCTTATAAAAATATTAAAGTTTTTCTTACTCGAATAGTTCAAGAAAACTTTAACACGTACTTTACTGTCAACAAAAAAATATCAGCAAGTTACTGAATTTTGAAAAAGCTTTGGAAAATATAGGCAAGTCTTGCATTTTTTAAAAGTAAGTTTAATTTTTTTAGTGGTATAGCTTCGAAATTGAATTTATATAAATGTATTAGATATCCTTACTCTTAAAAATTGAACCTCTCCGGATCAAAAGGGGATACGCGTAGATTCAGCCTGAGAACTATTGTCCTGAAAGTCAATTTCAAAAATCGTACGAATTTCAATTTTAAAAAACCGATTCTTGTAGAGAATTCTAAGGCGCATCTATTTTTTATTTCGAAAAAATTTGAAGATTTTATAGTTTTTGAATGAATTGGTTAAAAATGGATTTTTTTTTAACAAAAAATTTCAATCTTTTTTCATTTAAACTGGTCCTAACTAAGCCAATTTTTGAAATTCTTTGATTCTGTTAACTGTAAATTACGTGTTAAAGTCTTCTTGAACTATTCGAGTAAGAAAAACTTAAATATTTGAATAAACAAATAAGTTGTTAATTTTTTTGTAAGGCTTTACAAAAATCATGAATTTTAACCTTCAAGCGCTTCGTTTATCGAGCGAATTTTAAGAAACGGAAAATTTTCAGTGACAAAGTTGTTCATTAAGGTTCAAAGAAGTTTTCTGGAAATATTCAAATCAATCACATTAATCGTTGAAAAATTATGAATGTTTTAAATTACATGTGGAAGTCTTGACGCTGCCCTATGCACGTACCTCCTTGGCTACGAACGTTTTGCAGCGGACGTGAAAGTCAAATCTGATAACAAAATAATACTCAAGATATCATCACTGAAATAACTGATTTATTACACATTTTGAACATCAAATTATTTAAATAATTCTTTATTTTAAACTACTTTTAATCATTTTCGTCACTTCCTTTAGTTACTTCGGCATCTGGGCTCTGAATATTCACTTTAAAAAAATGCTATTCGAAAAATTCTTTTTCTTTAAGACTTAAGTAATTATAGAGATTTCTTACATTCTTTACTTTTGCAGCTTTTATTCCAATTCGAGGTCGAGGTTCGATTTTGCAATTCGTAATTGTTATAAACATCCACTCTTTTATCTTTCTTAAATTAGTAGGGTATTAACTAAAATAAGCCTATCTCAAAAATAATACTTTTGTAGGTATTCTAAGAAATAATCAATGCACAGCTTCGTTGCTTTATTTATAGTATATTTTAGAAGAAAACTACAAATGGTTATAATTTTTTTTTTGTATGCAACTTGACCTTTACGTCCGCTGCAACACGTTCGTAATCGAGGAGGCACGTGCATACATCAGCAGCGTTAAGATTTCCGTTTGTAATTTGTGACATTCATAATTTTTTAACCATTAAAGTGATTAATCTGAAAATTTCCAGAAAACTTCTTTGAACCTTATTAAACAACTTTGTCACTGAAAGTTTTCCGTTTCTTAAAATTCGCTCGATAAACGAAGCGTTTAAAGGTTAAAATTCATGATTTTTGCAAAGCCTTACAAAAAAATTAAAATTTTTTTTGTTTATTAAAATAAATTGACTGAGTTAGCGCAAGTTAAAGTGAAAAAAGATTGAAATTTTTTGTTTTTGAAAAATCTAGTTTTTATCAATTACTTCGAAAACTGTAAAATCGACAAATATTTGATAGAGGAAAAAAAGATGTGCCTTAAAATTATCTACAAGAATTAGTTCTTAAAATTGAAATTCGTACGATTTTTAAAATTGATCTTCAGGACAATACTTCTCAGGCTGAATCCACGCGTATCCCCTTTTGATCCGGAGAGGTTTAATTATAATATTCACTTATGTTCTGAATTACATACCTTCTTTGTAATAATCTGAGTCTTTCCCTAGCCTCTGCTCTTTCAAGTGACTGGCGCTGATACCTAGCAGCTCTCTTCGTTTTCATGGCATGCTTGATGGACAGTATAGTTCCGCCCACAATGACCAAGGTCAAAATGCTGATCATCACTAGCCCCCATGTACGATTTTTTGGAGGATAGAGACGTACAAACCACTCATCATAACAGCCAGTTTCCCACGAGAATCCTGAAACATTAGATGGACTCTGACAAATCAGAGCTCCCATTTCTGTCTTCACTGGTAACTTCATCAAGAAATTGTAAGTTGGATGCAGCTGGGAACAATCACACCTCCATGGATTGTCTGCTAGAAGTAGAACTCTCAATTCAGGATTGTTGTCAAAAATTTTTGGATCTGGACCTTCAGTGAGTCGGTTTCCTTAGAAGAAAGAAAGATTGTTCTGGATCAATTTCAATTTATCTCAAAAAATCGTTAAAAACGTGATATGTTGCAGTATTGCGTGAACGGGACATTTTGTGGTTTAAAGGAATCTGTATTATCATCAGAGGTATTTACCATCGATCAGTGTAGATATCTTTTTACCATCGTGGAAATAGAAATAAATTTGTGGATCAAGTTAACTTTTTAAATAAGAGAAAATACTTATCATCATTTATAGACTAGATGGAGAATAAATTTAAAAAAAATGTTGAGTAACTATTTTTATGAAAAAAGATCCACTCACGTCGCTCCATTGGGAATCGAACCACAGAACTTCCGATTGCTGATCAGGTGTCTTTTCTATTAAGCTGTTATAGAGATCGAAAGAAAAATCTTTTTTTAGAAACATGTAATTGAAAGGAATTCATATTATCATCGGAGTTAGTTATCATAGGTCAGTGTAGATATCCTAATTAATAATTATTTATCATTGATTATTTTAATTAAATTTGTTATGAAAAAAAATCAACTCTCTTCGCTCCACTGGGATTGAAATGACAAAACTTCCGATTGTCGTTCGGATACTTTCCCATTAAGCTCTGTAGTTAAATTCCCCGTGGAGCGACGAGAGTGTATCTTTTTTAAGAAAAAATTTAATTAAAAATGGTTTAAAATTTATTTTTTATCTAGTCTAAAAATGACGTTGAGCAATTTCTGTTATTTAAAGAGTTAACTTGAATGATAGGTTATTTTCACGATGGTAAAAAAGATATCTACACTGATCGATGTTAAATGCCTCTGATGATAATACAGATTTCTTTAAGTTACTCGTATCATAAATATAACAGCTGGCTTGAAATAGCGTATATTTCTGAAAAAGATTCTTCTTTCGATGTCTTTAATAGAGAGGATCTTTTACCAGAAAAAATTTAATTAAAAAATTTTTGTGTTTTTTCACAGTTTGTTTTATCGATCAATACAGATTGAAAATTTTCTGCAATATTTATTTTTTAACTCAAAGTTTCCAAATCAGTAAAAATTAAAATCTTTTAGCTGTTTTAGGTTTGTTTATCTATCAATAAAGATCATTTTTTTAGCAACGATAATTTTGTAAAACAAAATTTCCAAAAAAGTAAAATGTTACTAAGAAAAAAAAAACGGAATGTATACACTGCCGTTATTTTTAAAAAAAATATGATCGGTATCGCTAACCAACAAATTACTGGTACGGATAATAAGATTTATAGAAAAATTGTAAAATTATATTAATTTATTCGTTTTAAGTTTTGAAGATTTCAAAATATGTCAAAAAAGAATCTGAAAGATTTTAGGACAATTTTTTTTAATTTTGCGACATTAATACAAATTCGGAACCCTTTGCCTTATTTCAAAAGATGTTATGAAGTATTAAAAGTTTTGAAAAGGCTCAATGATAATATAAATGTTATGAATATTGAAAAAATTCAGATTATTTATGATTTCGAAAAAGAAGCCCTTTTAAAATTTTGTCATGATTCAAGAGAATACAAATTTTTCTTAAGATTCATTGAAAAAGTTTAAATAATTTTTAATCATGAAAAATTATTTTTAAAAGTAAGTTTAAACACATTTCAAAAAATTTCGAGAAATCGCAAGAAAAACCTGAAACATTTTAAAGCCCTTTTTAAAATTTTGAAACATTTTTCAAACATTTTAGAAAAAATCGAATAGTTTTAAGAGATATTTAGAATTTACAAAAACAATTCAAATTTAAAAAAATTTTAAGAAATATGAAACAAAATGTCGATTTTTGAACAGAAATAAATTTTTCAAAATTTTCAAAAAGGTTGAATGGTTTTAAGATACTAAGAAAATATTTTTAAGACTCCTTGAGAAACTTTAAATGATTGTTTAGTTCCAAAAATAATTTTAGAATAGATTTGAAAACATTTCAAAAGGTTTCCAAAATTGTCATAAAAGAATTTGGAAAATTTTAAGTTTTTTTTTTTATTTTTTCAGAATTAAAAAAATTAGGAAAAATTCACAAGTACCGTATAAGTTCGGCTACTTGTACTTATGAAATTGTTAACTTTTATAAATTTTGAAAAAAATTCCAAAACCTTTTCAAAATTTTGAAAGGTATCAATAAAATGAAAAACTGTTTCTTATGATTCCTGAAAACATTTTTAATTCTTCTTTATTAAAAAATAATAATTTTGAAAGAAAATTCAAAAATATTTCTAAAAATATCGAAGAAAGTCTGGAAGATTTTATGGCAAATTTTGTAATTTTTAAAGATATTGCCAAATTCAAGGAATAATTCGATTCATTTTAAAAAATGTTTGCAAATGCAAATGTTAAAAATTTAGATGAATTTAATTTTTTTACTTGAAATATTTTTACATTTTTTTTAAGTAATCGGGTTTGTTTGAAAATTTGGTTAAAAATTTAGCAGTTCAAAACTGGGTTCAAAACAGAAAATTGCATTTGCTTAAGTTAAAATTTTTGTTTTCTTTTTATTAACTTAAGCCTCAACCAAAACAGACTAATTTTTACACAAGAAAAGGGTTACATTTTTAACCAAGAAATAATTTTCAGTCGATAAAGAAAGAAAAAAAATCTTAGCCTGAATATTAAAAATAAAGAATCAATCAAAAAATTTAAAAAAATTTAAATTATATATTAATAAGAAAACTGAAGATATAAACAGTAATTTATAAATTAAAATTTTTTCTAATTTTTTTTAAGTATTCTCTTAAAAATTTATTTAAAAAAATCATTTAACAGTTTTCCGGGAATCTAATGCAAATTTCGTTTTAATCATGAAAATAAAATTTTTTCTACAATTTTTTTTTTAATTCTGCAAAGTTTAAAAATTTGCTTCAAAATCTTCCAGATTCTGTTTTGAAAAATTTTCAAAATATATATTTTTTAATAATTTAAAAAAATTCAATTTTATTTCTTTTGGAAATTTCTTTCTCATTGTATATTCTTTAAAAAAATTCAAAATACTTAGAAAGCTTCAAAATTTTGTCTTTAGAATGTTGTCTTGAAATCTTTTCAAGTTTTTAATTATTTTGGGATCTTTTCAAAACATCTGCATTAATTTTAAACTAAATCAAATTTTTTTCCAAATTAATAATTGAATAAACATTTTTTCAGTTTTTAATGAAAATTGATTTTGGTTGAAAATTCCATAATTTTAATTATTTTTGTGAAAATTCATATATTTTGTTAAAAATTAAACTTTTAAGGTAGAAAAAGCATCCTTTCTTTGAAACGTTCACTGTTGTGTTGAAAATTCGTCTTTATTTTGTTAAAAAACTAAATTGTGTTTTAGGAAATTCGCATTTTTGAATTTAAAATTTAACATTTTGGCTGAGATTTTTTATAGATTATTGTCTGAAAATTTAGCTAACCTATTTAAAGTTGAAATTTAATTTCAAAAATCTTCAAAATCATAAATTTTGTTTAAAAATTTCGAAATAGAAATAAAAAATTCAACGAAGTAGTAATTTTTCGCGAAAAAACTAATTTTTAAACTATATTAAAATTTTTTTTATTGTTTTTAAAATTCTATTGAAACTTCTAAAGAACTTTTTACATCATTCGAGTTTTCCTCAAACTTTTAATAAATCCTGCAAAATTAAAACAATGCGTCAGAATCTTTCAGGTTATTTTCTGACTATTTTGTAAATCTTTTTTAAGTCTTTTTAAATATACTATCAATATTATTTTAAAAATGTAAAGAATCATTATTAATTTTTCAATTTTGAAATAAATATCGGTAAAATGCAAAATAAAAAATTCAAATGTTCATAAATTCTGCAGATACAATTATTACAATACATTGTGTAGTGTTGTAAATTATTTTGAATCTCTCCAAAACTACAAAATATCTTTTAAACAAATCAATTTTTTCTAAAGTAATAATTGTTTAATTTTTATTTCTTTTTCCAAATTTGTTTTAGTTTTAAACTATTTTTAGGTTTTATGTCAAAATAATTTTTAAAACAAAAAAATCATTGAAAAATTTCCCAGAAATCTTAAGAATTTTTATTATCCTTAATCTTAAAAAATCCTTAATTAGCTTCAAAATTTTGTTTTAAAATATTCAAAAATATACATTTTTGTTTAAATTTGGTTGGAATCTTTTCAAATTTTAAATTATTTTGGATTTTTTTAAATTTCTAAATATCTATTAAATTTATTTGATTTTTTTTTATAAAACTCTTAATCAATCCTGTAAAATAAAAAGAATAACTTAAAAGTTTCTAATTTTTGTTTAAGATTTTTAAAATCTTTTGAAATCTTCTTAAATATTCTCTTAAAATTAATTTTCAAGTGGAAAAAACATTTTTAATTTTCATAGAAATCCTAATGAAATTTTCCTATATAATTTTACTCTTAATTATTTGGAGTTACTGAAAATCTCGAAAGTTCTCAAGATGTGAAATTAAAGATAAATTTAAATTTCATTTTCAACTGTTGAGAATTTAAATTTAAATTTTTAGTTGTTGAAATTAGAAAAAACTGAAAATTCAAGTTTCGATTCTCAGCTCTTGAATATTGAAATAAATTAAATTAAATTTTCAACTGTAAAAAGTTAAAGGCAATTTAAAAAAATGCCATCTGCTGGAAATTCAGTTCTTAAAAATAGAAATAAATTTTCAGTTTAATTTTCAAGTGTTAAAAATTGAAGAATCGAAAACTGTAATTTTGTGATTGTAAATTCTCTTTTGTTAAAGCTCATTTGGCTTTAACGACCAAATTCTCATGATGTATCTCATGCTTCTTTTTTGGACGAAAACGCGAACTTTTCTGCATTATATTAACCTCTAATGTATCAAATGTATATTATATTTATTTATGCCCCTCGGATTGGTACTGCGCTTATTCAGATATCACAAAATAATGTAAAAATTTTATTTTTGATGATTATTTTAATATTTGTTTCTTATTTTGCATTAAATTTTATTCTTGACTACTCTGAAAAATGCATACCATTTCAATTAATTTATATTATTACCATTCATAATATGTATTAGTATTGGAACAAAATTATTTTACTGTATTCTTTTTATCTTTAAACAAATGCGCATTCTATCACAATAAAAATTATTATTAAGCATTTTACTGTAATTTGTGTCGTTTTTCCATAAATTAAGTTTGTATATATTAAATGTAGATGTAATTTAGGCAAAAAAATGTTGTTAAATAAAATATTATTCTATATTGTATCTAACTTTCAAGTATAAAATTTACTTTTTTGTTTGAAATGAATATTTTTGGGTTAAAAATAAAACTATTTTGTAGAAAATTGGTCTCTTTTCATAAAAACCTTACCTTTTGTGGTTAAAAATGTTAAAAATGTTGTTTCAAAAAATTAAAACTTTTTGGTTGAGGGTCAACTATTTGGTTAAAGATTCACCATTTTATTTAAAAACTCAGCTGTTTAGAAGAAAATGTAACTATTTTGCTAAAAAATCTTATTTTTCGTAGGAAATTAATCTTCTAGAATTAGAAATTCATCTATTTTTTTTTAAATTAAATTATTTGGTTTAACATTAACGTTTTTTTAAAAATTAGTATATCTGTGTTAGGAAATAAAATTATTTTGAAAACAAATTTTCTCTTTTGTAAAAATTTCCAACATTCAACTACTTGGTTGAAGATTCACCACTTTATTAGGAAACTCATCTGTTAGGATAAGAATTTAACTGTTTCGCTAAAAAAATCTTATTTTTTGGTAGAAAATTAATCTTCTTGAATTAGAATTTATCTTCTTTTTTGAAAATTAAATTTTTTGGTTTAAAATTAACTTTTGTTTTGAAAATTAATACTTTTGTGTTAAAAAATAACACTATTTTGATCTTTAAAAAATTGTATTTAAATAAATTTGAAAAGAAAGTTTTTTGACTCATCTCTTAGGATGAGAATATAACTATTTTGCTAAAAATCTTATTTTTTGTAGAAAATGAATCTTGTTGGTAGAAAATTCATCTATTTGGTTAAAAGTTGAACTATTGGTTTAAAATAAACTTTTTTTTTTTTAATTAATACTTTTGTGTTAGATATAAAAATTATTTTGTAAACAAATGTTCTCTTTTGGTAAAAATTTCCAAAATTTGACTACTTGGTTAAAGATTCACCATTTTATTTAAAAATTCAACTGTTTAGATGAAAATGTAAATATTTTGCTAAAAAATCTTATTTTTTATATCAAATTAATCTTCTTGATAGAAAGTTCATCTACTTGTTTCAAAATTAAATTATTTAGTTTACAATTCACTTTTTCTTGAAAAATAATATTGCGGTGTTAGGAAATAAAATTATTTTTGAAACAAATTTTCTCTTTTGGTAAAAATTTCCCAAATTCAACTACTTGGTTGAAGATTCACCATATTAGTCGGAAAATCATATGTTAGGATGAGAATTTAACTATTTCGCTAAAAAATCTTATTTTTTGCTAGAAAATTAATCTTCTTGATTAGAAATTCATCTACTTGTTTAAAAATTAAATTATTTCGTTTAAAGTTAACTTTTTGTTGAAAATTAATATTTCTGTGTTAGAAAATAAAATTATTTTGTAAAAAAATGTTCTCTTTTGCTAAAAAATTCAAAAATTTAACTACTTGGTTGAAGATTCACCATTTTAGTAGAAAACTCATCTGTTAGAATAAAAATGTAACTAATTGGCTGAAAATCGTATTTTTTGTAAAAAAAAATTAATCTGCTTGGTAGAAAATTCATCTATTTGGTTGAAAATTAAACTAATAAGTTTAAAATTAAATTTTCGGGTAAAAATCAATATTTTGTCGTTAGAAAATAAAACTATTTTGTAGAAAATTGGTCTCTTTTGGTAAAATCTTACCTTTTGTACTTAAAAATGTAACGCGTTCGAAAATTAAACTTTTTTGATTGAGGGTCAACTATTTAGTTAAAGATTCACCATTTTATTTAAAAATTCAACTGTTTAGATGAAAATGTAACTATTTTGCTAAAAAATCTTATTTTTTTATAGCAAATTAATCTTCTTGATAGAAAATTCATCTACTTGTTTCAAAATTAAATTATTTAGTTTATAATTAACTTTTTCTTAAAAATTAATATTTCTGTGTTAGAAAATAAAATTATTTTGTTAAAAAAATTTTCTCTTTTGGTAAAAATTTTCCAAATTTGACTACTTGGTTAAAGATTCACCATTTTATTAGGAAACTCATCTGTTGGGATGAGATATTAACTATTTCGCTAAAAAAATCTTATTTTTTGGTAGAAAATTAATCTTCTTCATTAGAAATTCATCTACTTGTTTGAAAATTAAATTATTTCGTTTAAATTTAACTTTTTGTTGTAAATTAATATTTCTGTCTTAGAAAATAAAATTATTTTGTTAACAAATTTTCTCTTTTGGTAAAATTTGCCAAAGTTCGATTAACGCAAGCACTATTAATAATCACTGCTAGCATTAATCCACGATAACTCAGCGAAAAAAAATGATAGGGCATTTTTAAAAAAAGAGTTGGAAAGCCTATTAAATTCCACGTCTAGCAATGTCAAACAGATTTTTTTTGATTTGCTCAAAAGAATACAGCTCGTGATAAGTTTAAAAAAAAATTCTAGATTTTCTAAAATTTTGTATCTCGACTTCAACTTTTAGCATGACCTACGAAAAATGTTGCAAAAATCTGAAAATTATATGACATAGAGCCTAAATTTTTATCTTTAATTTAAACCAAAGAAACTTTAAAAATCTTTATCGGTTCCTGAGATACGATCAAAAATGTTCAATCATATCTGAGTTGAGTTTTAGTCGACGATGGCGGTTCTCGGCCGGTCTGCTGCTCGCCTCCTTCTTTGAGGCAGGGCCGAATAGTCCACGCACAGAGGTGGTGCTTGATTGGGGCTCTTTTATACTTTTGATTCTGCTCATCAATAATTTTTATTTCAAATTATTGTAAATTTGTTAAATTATTCATTGCTTTTTTTAATGATTTACAATTATTTCAATTCAGAATCATCCTTAATTATATATTTCTGAAAATTTTTATCAACCAGAATATTAATAAAAATGGTAGATATATTGTTACGAGAGTAGATTATTTTTCAAACGAATTAAGCAGCTAAATTCTAAATCAGTTATTTATATTAAAAACACTCAGAAACATTAAAAGTGAATAAGAATGGAATTTCCAAAATAAATTAAATACAAATCAGTGCGTAGCTGAAATGAAAATTATATTTTCAATTTCTAATAAGTAGTGTATTATTTTCCTCTACACAAACATTATTCTTTCACAAAAAAAACGCTCACTATTTAATTTTTCGATCATAAAAATTACAAAATGAAGCCACAATCAAGCACCGCCTCTGTGCGTGGCCTATTCGGTCCTGCTTCAATGAAGGAGGCGAGCAGCAGACCGGCCGAGAACCGTGGTCGTCGACTAAAACTCAACTCAGATACGATTGAACATTTTTAGTCGTATCTCGAGAACCGATGAAGATTTTTAAAGTTTCTTTGGCTTAAATTAAAGATAAGATTTCAGTCTTTATTTCGCATAATTCTCAGATTTTTGCAATAATTTTCCTAGGTCATGCTAAAAGTTGAAGTCGAGATACAAAATTTTAGAAAATCAAGAATTTTTTTTAACTTATCACGTGCTGTATTCTCTTCATCAAATCAAAAAAAATCTGTTTGTCAAAGCCAGCAGTGATTTTTAATAGTGCTTGCGTCAATAGATCTCATAGTTTCCGACTATTTTGCTAAAAAATCCTATTTTTTGCTAGAAAATTAATCTTCTTGAATTATAAATTCATCTACTTGTTTGAAAATTAAATTATTTGGTTTTAAATAAACTTTTTTTTTGAAAATTAACACTTTTGTGTTATAAAATGACACTATTTTGTAGAAAATGTATCTCTTTAGATCTTTAAAAAAAATAATATTCATATAAATTTAAAAAAAATAGTTTTTTGACAACTTACCGCAGATATCAAGTTTCATTAGTTCAGGCAGACCTGCAAACATCTGAACACCCAGTTCAACTAGTCGGTTCCCCTTCAAATCCAAAATTCTCAAAGTCGAGGATTCTAAGCCTCCTGAAATATCCTTGATTAAATTGTTGCTTAAATTCAAGGTCCGGATCTTAGGCATGTTTACCAAAGTGCTTGAGTCGACTTTGGTAATAAAGTTAGAAGTAAGGTCCATTGTCATTGCAGAAGTAGTCAAATTTTCCACATCTCGAATACTGTTTGAGGAAAGATTTAACAAATTTAGTTGGTTGCTTTCACGAAAAGTAGACCAGTGAACTTCCTCCAGATCGTTTCCTGATAAATCCAGCATTTGGAGGTTTATCAGACCGGCGAATGAACTTTTGTTCAGATGACGAATATGGTTCGTGCCTAGATAGATGTGAGTTAGTGCTCGATTTTTTGCAAAAATTCGGTCTGGGAGAATGTGAATTCCGTTGTGGGAAAGTTTGGCGTGAGTGAGAGCTGGCAGATCATGAAGACCTGGTCGATCCAAATTGCAGTTGGTGACATCCAGTTTTTCCAATTTGTCGTGACGAAGGGATGCATTTCTGAAAAAGAGATGCAATTTTCAAGGTGCAATTTCTTCAATGATTTTTAATTATTTGGTAAAAATAAATATAATAGAATAGTCTAAGAAAAAATTAAAAAATGAAATAGAATAAGGGTGTCTAGTGACCTTGAAAAAATTGAGAACCTGGAATTCCCCCTAATTTTTTTTATAACTTTGAAAATCTGGGAATGTCCTTGAATTTTTCATGAGAACCTTGGCATTTTTTAAATTTCTGTGAAATCTTAGAAGTCTGTAAAATCTTTTAAATCTTTTAAAATCTTTAAAAATCGCTTAAAAACATTTAAAATCTTTGAAGATGTTCTAAAATATTTTGATACAATTTTAAATCTCTAGAAATCTTTCAAAATATTTTTGTTCTGATGTGCGCATCTTTGTGAAATCATTTGAATCCTTGAGTAATTTTTTAAATACTTGTAATCTTTTAAATATCTTCTAAAATATTTTTAAATATTAAAACATTTTTTTGAAATCTTTTTAATTATTTGAAATCATTTTGAAAAATTTGTAAAATCGTTTGAAAATTTTTATATACTTTTAAATTGTTGAAATCTTTTAAAATCGTTCGAAATCTGATTTACACGTCTTTGTGAAATCTCTTGAAAGTCTGAATCTTTCAAACTTTGAAATCCTTGAAATTTTTTTAATATCTTTGAAAATTTTGTGAAGGCTATCGATACCTTTTAAAATATTTTGGAACCTTCTAAAAACTTTTTACAACTTTTCTGAAATCTTTTGAAACATTTAACATATTAGATATCTTTATCAAATATTTTCCAACCTTTTTGATCCATTTTATATCTTTCAAAATCTGCTGATTTACGACTTTTTGGAAATGCTTTGATTCATTTTTTAAATATCTTCTAAAATATTTTGAAATATTAAAACATTTTTTTTGAAATCTTTTTAAATGTTTGAAATCATTTTGAAAAAGTTGTGAAGTCTTTTGAAAATCTTAAAAATCTCTAAAATATTTTTAAATCTTTTAAATCTTTTAAAATGGTTTGAAATCAGATTTACATTTCTTCGTGAAATCTCTTGAATTCTTGAAATCCTTGAAATCTTTCACAAATATTTTGAAATACTTTGAAATCATTAGAAATTATTCGAACCCTTTTAAATCTGATGTAGGCATCTTTAAGAAATCTTTAGAATCCTGGAATCTTTTAAAATATTTCTGAAAAATTTGTGAAGTCTTTTGAAAATTTTTGAAATACTTTTAAATCGTGAAATCTCTTGAATGTCTGAATATTTCAGTCTTACGTATTTTAAAAATGCTTTGATTCATTGCAACATCTTTGAAATTTTTGAAATCTTTAGGAGCTCTTTGAAATCTTTGTAAAATCCTTTGTAATCTTTGAAACCCTTGAAATGTCTGTTGCAGTTTTTTAAATCTTTCAAAATATGTTAAAACCTTTTGAATTCTTCGACATCTTTTTGAAATTTTTTGAAATCTGTTTAAACCTTTAAAAATTGTTTTAAAAAATTTGAAATCTTTGAAGCTGTTCTAAAATATTTTGAAACAATTCAAAATATGTAGAAATGTTTTAAAATATTTTTGGTCTGATGCACACATCTTTGTGAAATCATTTACATTTTTGGGTAATTTTTTAAATCCTTGTAATGTTTGAAATATCTTCTAAAATATTTTTAAATATTAACAAATTTTTTTGAAACCTTTGTAAATGTTTGAAATCATTTTGAAAAATTTGTGAAGTCTTTTGAAAATCTTGAAAATCTTAAAAACATATTTTTAAATCTTTCAAATGTTTTTAAAATTTTTTGAAATCTGATTTAGAAATCTCTTAAATTCTTGAAATCCTTGAAATCTTTGACAAATATTTTAAAAATACTTTGAAATTATTAAAAATTATTCGAACCCTTTTAAATCTGATGCAGGCATCTTTAAAAAATCTTTGAAATCCTTCAATCATTTGAAATATTTTTTAAAAATTTGTGAAGTCTTTTGAAAATCTTGAAATTCTTAAAAACATATTTTTAAATCTTTCAAATGTTTTTAAAATTTTTTGAAATCTGATTTAGAAATCTCTTAAATTCT
>JAAAKG020188085.1:0-25017 GCA_010014905.2 Druon quercuslanigerum | reverse complement strand
TTAATTAATATTTTCGGATTAAAAATCCCACGGTTTGTATAGAATTTGTTTATTCTACGGGCTTATTATTAGAAGAACCATATTTTGAAGGTGAGTTTACAAAGAGAATATTACTAAAAACATGTAATTCTTAGGGGTCATTAAAAAAATACGTGATGCGTTTAGGGGGGAGGGAGTCTGCCGAAATATCATTCTCCATGTTTAGACCAATGATGAAAAAAGTATCGCGCGGGGGGGGGGTGGTTAGAAGTTCCTGAAAAATGTATCACGTATTTTGTGAATGGTCCCTTACCCGCAAAATAATTTAAACAACATTAAAGTGTCTTATTTTATTATACATACTGCAAATAAAAAAAAATAACTATCAATCTACTATGGACCTATAAATTATTAGGAAGGAGCACAAACCTGTGGGGTCTGGCAACACGTAAGTAAGGGGCATAATGCACACAAACGCATGCCCTCCCTACTTTGTCGGGGGGCACCGAGTGTTTGGTCTGTCGCGTCAATGAAATACCTTAGTTTTAGACGGGAAGGCAGTTCTATGACTGATCACTGCAATAATGTTATTGAAAACCCTATTTCTTTCCAACGTTTCATGAGGGCGGTAAGTACATCTGTGACTTGTATTTGAAATAATGTTATTCAAAACCCCACCCCTTTCCTGTGACTAAGCCGAAAAATAATATTATTTAAACACATTCTTCTTTCCACTTTTTCATGGGAGGCGAGAAGGCAACCTTGTGACCTGTTTCAGAAATAATGTTATTCAAAGTCAACCTTTTTCAATGTTTGGTGGGACCGGAAAGGCACCTCTGTTTTATGCTGGGCGAAAGCCACCCCTGTTTCTGTTTACTGGAGTAATATTGTTCAAACCCCTATCGAGGGTATCCTAGGACTGTGTAGCGCCCCTGTAGCTGGTCACAGAAATGATGCTTTTCAAACTTTTGAACGTCTTGTGGAGGACTGGAAAGCATCCCTGGGACTGATCGCAGACATAATGTTGTTCGAACCCCTGCGTCTTGCTCAGGCGAACAGGCACTTCCGTGTCTCGCTAAGAATATAATGCTGGCCAGACCCCTATCTCTTTACCAACGTCTCATGGGGTCGGGAAGGCACCCCTGTGTCCGTTCACAGAAATAATGTTGTTCAAAGCCTATTCACTTTCCGACGTATTGTGGAGTGAAAAGCAATGTTGTTTTAACATCTACACGTTTCCAACGTTTCATAGCAGGTGGGAAGGTACATCTGTGACTGTTCCAAAAACTAATGTTGCCTAATCGCTACACCTTTTCGTCTTTCCACGGAGGGGCGAAGGAAGGATGGACGGGAAGGCATCAATGTGTCTGTTCACAGTAATAATGTTGTTCCAACCTCTTCTTAGTTACGACGTATCATGGGCCAAAAAACAATGTTTTTTAAACCCCTATCCCTTTCCAAAGTATTGGGGGGGGGGGTTAGGTGCCCGAATGACTGCTCACAAGAGTAATGTTTAAACTGCTACCCGATTCTGAAGTTCCGTGTGAGGCGAGAATGCACTTCTGTGACTGATCACTAAAATAAAGTTATTCAAACTCATACGCTTTTTCAGCGTCTCGTGTAACCGGGAAGGCACCCCTGTATCTGGTCAGACAAATAATGTTGCTCAAACTCCTACCCTTTCCGGCTTATTGTTGGGCGGTTTGATACCCTTGATTGGTCACAGAAATAATATTGCTTGGACCCTTGCCCCTCTCGAACGTCTTTTAAAGGTCGCCGGAAGGCACCTCTATGATTGATCACAAAAATAATGTTTTTCGAACCCTACACCTTTTTTAGAGTCTTCTTTGGGGCAAAGACACTTCTCTGACTCGTCAAATAAATAATGTTCGTCAAATCCTTTCAAACTTCTTCCGTGGTGCAATAGCACCCCTGTGTCTGTTCACAGGAATAATATCGTGGGCCGGTGTGGGACACCAGTAACTGGAAACAGGAATAAAGCTGTTCAAACGCTGCCTCTTCTCAACGTCTTTTGGAGAACCGATAACAGAAATAATGTTGTTCGAACTTCTACATATTTTTAGAATCTTCGTAATGCATTCAACCTTTTACACCAAAATATTCTATTTTAGTTGAAAAAAGTAAAAGTGTATCAGGTCGAAGTCTCTATGAGGCGCACAGTTCCGTTCAGGCCATCCCTTTTTGAATTTTTTTCTTTTATTTCGGGGTCCACGATTAACATCAATCACATATGTAAGAGATCTGTAGGACTTCTGCTATTGGCTGCAATGCTTATTTTCCAAACATAATTAATTGTTGTTTCGATTACCAACTATTGGTAATATTGAACAATAAATTTAATATAATTTATTGGTCGTTCTAAAAATCGGTATTTACAACTATATCATTCTCTTTCAAAAGCGATTTCGAAATAAAACAATCCATAAACATTGTAAATTGTCATGGCTGTTTATACAAATCCTATTTTTGCTTGATTAAATAATATTCTTCGTATTGAATAGTATGTTTGTATTGATGGAAAAGCTTATAAAAGTAAGTACCTACAACTACAAATAACCTCCTATGCAGCAATAGAAATTCTTATTCATCGTAAATTGTATTAAAAATTAAATAACTTATTCAACTAATTATTATTTTTTACTATTTAAGACTGCTTTTTGAGCATAATTAAGTTTAATATGATTAAAAAGTATTTCAATCATTTTACTTTTGAGGTAATGTCATGCTTTATCGATTCGTACATTATTTACTCTGTTTTTGTAACTCCGCACATCCTCAAAAAAAAGATATAGAGTAATAAAATTGGGAAATGAATAAATGACACTAAGAAACTTTTGCATAGACCTAAATTTTTATAATTGCACAAAAATTTGTTTGTAGGTAAAATAAAAGTCACTGAGGCCAACATAGGCAAAGTGTAAGGCCTATTAATCTGCGATCTCACTTCGTAAAGACTTTGATAAGTTATCACGATAAAAGTTACTAAAAATGAAACCTTAGAGATAGATGTTGAACAAATTCCACTGCTGCCAGCACCCAGTACGTTGCAAGTACAATTAATTCGATTATTTTCGATCGAATTAATTTGTAAATTACCCGGAACGTTTTATTGGATTTAAATGTATATATTATTGTAGAGGGAAATTAGTGATTGTGGAAAATCTATTTCTACTTCCCCTTATATATTCCTGCACCCTCGGTATGCCATGATGCATGCTTTGAAAGTTCACTACTAGGCAAGAAATCATCGAAGAACATTCTTCAACATTAGATGTCAGCTCGATTTTCGATAACAATTTTTGGTATTTTCTGTGACATAAAATGTGTTAAAGAGGCAAAGAGAAATTACTCAACTTCTAGTACTTTCACTTTGAAATCCTCGACAAGTGCAAAAATTGGTAAAATAATTTTGAACAAATTTATGAGTAATCACTTTATTTATTATTTTACTTAGTAGAGGTAAACATGTAAACAAAAATTATTTTGTCTCTGGATAGAGATTTGAAGCTGAAATATCCATTAAAAAAAAGTGTCATGATGTGTCCATTGTCGAAAAAGATAGGCGTACGCTGACTATCCAGTTTACTACACACCAAGCATACGAATTTTTAAAACTTAACGGTTCAGTCAACGCTTATGGGTTTCGGCAGCGGCCAAAGCGTGATCGTTTTTTTTAAAGAGATTTGTGTCACAGTTAAATTCGAAGCCAAGAAGGATGTCTTTTCAAATGGAACCAATTAAGCTAAAATTGTAATATGTGCATGTCCAGATTGAATTTACTTAATTTTGGGGCAAATAAAATAATTAGAACAAAAGTTAGTCAATATTAAAGCCTGGTCAATATCAGATCGGTGTTCGATCATTTGATGAGTTCAAAGTAGTACGTGAGAACAGGGATGGCAGAGGTGTTGAGAGACCTGATCTGGTTGGCTGAGTTGAGAGAACTCCTCGGAATTGATCTGATTCCTGTGGTTAAGAGAATCATGAGGCTTTTCCTCACATTTTTTCGTTAGTTCTTGCTAAACTCGAAAGAAACATATACAAATGAGATCTATAGGTATCCTAATTATAATTATAATTATCTTAATTATTATTGTAACTACAAGCAATGTGGCCGCAAGAGGGTATTGGCAGCCGCTCAAACATCGGTTTAATTGTCGGTATCATTGCATTTGGCAGGGTTTTTCATGCCAGGAAGGCAGAGAGCATAGAGGAAAAAGACTAAGAGGTAAACCAAAATCGATACCAAAAATGTGGATTCTATTCAATATTCTGGAACGATGGTCGCTTCGCGGGGATCGTCGGCGCATCTCTGGAGCCACAGCTTGAAGCATTAGCATGCGGGACGATGGTGTTAGTGAGCTGAAAGATTGTTAGGAAGATCTCACTAATAAAAAAAACTGGCCCGTAAGAACATCTACAACAAACGAAAAAGAGTGGAACGTCAAGTGTATCTGCTGAGGATGGTTTAAGTAGCGTTGACATTTTGCAATCAACCAGCTTAACAGAAATGTCAGAGAGTATTAACTGGAATACAGCAATAAAAAGAGGAATTGATGCATCTCTATTACGAAAGCGCGAAGTTTAAAACTGTTAGCGAAAAGGGATGCTAATCTATTGCTGTAAAATATTGTCATATACAGAAAGTTACAGTAAGATATCTGATCGTTAAGGTGAAGGACATCAGAAATAATCTACTGATTTGAGAAGACTGAACACTGGAGATTAAACTACACTAGACGACATCGCGCTATGGTTCTTCTTGCGCAAACTCATAATGATCTACTAGGACCAAATCATCTAGAGGCATATGGCCTCATTCAACAAGAAACAGAAGCGGAGGTTCGTCAACCAAGAAGGCGATTAAAATGGACATACCATATGAACTTAGATCTTATGCGCCTGCATTTTTTGGCAGAGGTAAGTTGGCAAAGTGCGATGAGGTAGCATCGTCGTCTCTGTTAACTAAAGTACCCGAATCTAGCCATAAGAATACAGACACATAATCTAGTGTACCAAAAGCGCTTAATATCTGTGAAAAAATTGCTTTCAACTAGTGATGAACTCCCTCTGGAAGGTGCAGATAGCGAAGACCTGACTGAAGCTAAAGACATAAGTACGAGAGATAATAAAGATCAAGTACCGAATCCACTTGAACCACATCGAGATATTAACGTTTCTGTTGATGTAAACTGCGAAAAACAGAAAAACTGCAACACCTTGAAAATAATTTTGGTCGTGCTTAAATGGAGTTTAGGGCTTTAGAACTAACCCAAAGTCATTATCTGCCAAAGACATGCGCCACGAAGCAACTGAGTGCAAATGCAGTCTTTGTCCCAGAACGAGAATGAGATCCACCATGAAAAACCAGGTTGCATATGGATGTCAGAAAATAAAGAATTAGGTCGTTTGACTCAATATAAGAATGGAAATAAAACTAGAGGGCTGATACACCATGCTACTAAACTCATTCATCCTCGAAACATGTAATCATTGATACCAACAATATTGTCTGTGATTATAGACTCTTAATGAAAGACACTTGATGCTCTTACTGCTATAATATCTCGGTACAATGTAAGTAGTTCAAAAAACTAGCAAACTCGAACTTTTCAGGTTCACGAAACAAGATTTTATCGCGAACTAAGTGAAGAGCCAAATCTACAGCAGTATATTGAAGTATTGCTGGTGGCTGTATGGGGAAAAATAAACAGAAACAACTTTAAAACCGCTTGGTGTCAAATAGAGAAGGAAAAAGTAAGCAAAAACCCTACAATGAAGCCTATTCGCATCATAGATTAAAATTTTTCAGAGGTTTTGAAAAAGCGCAAGTATTTGGAAAGCCTCAGATCCGGTTGTGGTGCACAATATGTGGTATAAGTACACCTTGTTTTGGCAAGATGTTTTCAAAAGATCATCGAACATCCAGATTTCATGCCAGAATGCATTCTCAAAGGTATCACGTAGACGTACCGATAACCTGTCTTCCAAAAATTTAAAAGTGCCTTGCAGCATTGAACTTACGGGGTGATAAAAATATAGTCACTATAGATGCTGTGTTCATGACGCAAGCACGTAATCATCAGAGAAACTTGTATATGGCATACATTGATCAGAAGCAAGAATTTTCTTGTGTGTCACATGACTATTTACTGGAAGTCTTAAAAATTGACAAAATATGCCCACAAGTCATTTACTTTTTAAGACATGCGATGATGCTTTGGGCTAAAAGCTTTAAGTATGTTGATCATGTATAACCGTGCAATGTGGCTTTGGTCTACAAGCTTCAAGTATTTTTTTCATCGATAACCAAATGTATAATTCTATATTTGTACCAACTGTGATCTACGGTAGCGAGACATGGACCTATCAATAAGAGAATGCATTTCTTGTAAAAATTTTGTTAACTTCTACGATATATTTAATCTCATCTAATTTATTAATTAATGCCTTCTTTGTTTAGCTTTTAGATAATGAAGAGGAGGAATCTAAAGAAGGGATAGAAGAAGCCGCAGAATTATATAGTTATGAAGATGGGGAAGATGAAGAAACTTTATTACTACCGGGAACTGCTGGATACAAGGAAATCATAGGAGATGCTAAAAATGCAGTTAGATTAGTACAAATAAGAATCCCTACTTCTTCTGCTGGAGATGGGAGAAACTGGTTGAGTTTAGTACAAAGCACTTGAACTTTTTTTATGTGCACGCTTATATATGAAGGTCTAAAAATGCTTTCTGATTAAATATGAAAGCTTTTTTTTTGAGTACATTAATTTTTAAAAACGCAGTGTATACGATTCAAGGAACTTTGTTTGCAGACTATGCACACCTCTATTGACAATTATTAGTGGGAATTTGAAAGTATGACAGTCCCTTCTGATTTCCAATTCCACTGATGATAAATTAAAATTAGAGTTTTCCTAATTTAGTTTAAAACATCGAATTGAAATCTTGTTTGCATCAGCGACTTATCACCAAGTTTTCATTTTACTTAGTGCATTTGTCATTATGCAAATCCTAATGAAACCGAAACACTTCATTCCCTTTAAATTGGAGCACTGTTTTGAATTGATCATTGAATTCGTATTTGACATAAATTTCGCATTTAAGGTCTCAACCCACCAAATTTATTACATTTGCCATAAATTAACAAGGTAACCTAGAAATTAACCGTATGCAAACTTATTTTTTCTGATTAATTCGAATTCGTAGTTCGCTAAAATGCCCCTCAAGTCTATTTACAATTCAATATCTTCTTTAAAAAAATACAATTTATTTTCAGAGGATAATAAAATAAGATTGCTTAATTCCTCTTAGTTTTTTTAATGAGCACAATACAAATTTTTCCTCAAGATATTTCGATAGTTATCAAAATTCTGTGTTAAAGAAAGGCAAGATGAAGATTTTTGTTTTATTGTTTTAAATAATATTGCTATGTAAAGTAAATTTCTATATCTAGAAAATAACCATATTCTGTCATAAATTACTTTTACAGTGCCTTACGTCGATATGCCCTAGGACATTAGTTGAGCTATTTATTGAAATGTTACTTACTTCGGGTGTGATTTCAAATTTGTAAAATTGATTATCTTAATTTTCCTTAGCAATATCTATATTTTTATGGAGTACGTAAAATTGCTTTACCTTCTCCTTATTTAACACAGACATTTTTTAGCCTTTTTCGCTATATAGATTCTCAAGAAATTATTGTGTTACTTCTGTGACAGTCCCGGGTTGAAATACAAGCTCAATATTGATAATGTACTTTGATTGTTTCAAGCTTTGCTATTAATAATGTCTATTTAACTTAATTTAATAGTTTTAAGTAAGCACATAATTTTGTAAGGAAACCTGTATTTGTAAAGTCTCATCATGTAAAATGTAAATTAAAAGTATAAATAATGAATTTATGTAATGTTTTCCAATCTTTTCTATTCAAATATTTAACAATAAATGAAGGATGGCAGTCCAAAAGCTGTTAAGAGCATCTTGGCAACTTTACAGGAGAGTGAAAAAATATTATGTGTAATCACCATTTAAAGATAAAATAGAAGTGCACTCTCGAGCTGAAAAATTACTGATTTGAGACCAAAAAAGTTTGATTAGAGAAAATTAGTCAGTTACGAAGAAATGGATGTGGAAGTTGACAATCTGAAACTGACACTAACCTAAAATTGGAGCGGGCTCGGCTGTTGATTGTGATAAAAAATTCAATTTTTAGTTTTAAAAAAATATGTAAACATGCTTCCGAGATATTGAGTATGTGGATGTGGTTAAATAAAGTTTGATGTACAAAAAATTACCAGTTCCGAGAAAATCGACCGAGAATGCTGACAGGTTTTGAAAATCGGTCTGCGGCAGCGATTAAAAGTAAAATTTTCAATTTTTTACAAAAATGAGAATATGCTTTCCAGGTATGGGGATGATGCTGAATGAGAATAAAGATTTGTTTATCCAAAAAAGTTATCCAGTTCGAAAGAAATAAAATTTTTGTGTTACAGTGTCGTAGTGTAACAGACTGTTATTCGCTTTTTTCTCTTAAAAATAATTAAATAATTTTATATTAAATTTTATTTAAAATTAAATTTAATGAGTTTTATGTTAAATTGAACATTACCTGGAATAAATTTGGTTGATGAATTAAAACCAAAGTGCAGTTACACCACAAAATGTGTATTTTTTGAAAGAAAAAATAGAAAATTGATCAAGTTTTCAAGTTTTAGATTACGATGGCACTGATATTTTACTTTTAAATGTTAAGAGAAGTATTACTTTCAAAACGTCAGAAAATTACAAAAATTGAAAGAATGCGCTTCATGGGGGACAAGTACAAGCCTGCGGCATACCAACTTTTTATTACTATACTATAAAATACGCTTTCGAGCAAATCCTGTTAACAGGATGTGTAAGTGATTTAAAAATAATATTTAAGCCAATAAACCCATTTTCGTCAAAATATCCCTGAGCACCTTTTGAACTGCCACCCTTCAAATCTTACACGAAATTCATTAAAAAGTGTGTGGAAGTTTCATATTTACACAAAATGAAAATTAATCCTTGTGAATTCATAAAATCTATACATTCTGACTTTTTGAATACTATATTTGTCTCCGCATAATTCCAAATAAATCCTTCGCCTGCGAAAATAATTTATTCTGACCCAGTCCGAGCGAATCCGATTTTCCTGAAAAAAATCAATGAAATAAAATCATCCTGATGATACTCTAATCTGATTGACTCATACTCTTATAAAGAACATTGTTCATAATTAATTCAGACTTAAACGAGAAAGTTTAATTAGATTTTATTCCGAATGAATTTGATCTCTATCCAAAAATTCATTTCGATCTAATAATACTATACAATAGTTGAAATCTGCAAAAGGTTTATTATTACAACTCATTATTGATACCACTGTAGGTATTCCAAATTTACAAGAATTGAATCTCATAGACATAATTCCTCAGGATAACTGAAAAATGCATTACTTACATTATTTATCTGCTACAAAAAATTTAATTTAATTGCATAAACGTCAGGGGAAAAAAATTTGTAAAGATTTTTTTAATTCCAATGTTTTTAAAATATAATAAAAAATTGTTGAAAATTCTTTTTTTCTACTACATTGGTATTGCTTTCTTATATATTGTACTTAGTTAAAATAAAATAATGTGTTAACAATACTGAAAGATTTACCAATAGTTAGTAAAATTAAGTAATTTTTATAATTTCACAACTGAGATATTAATTGAAGAATAATGTTTCCAATTATCAAACTGCATACCTACAAGATATTATGTACTCACTGATGTGAATTTTGTGCCACCGTTTTGTGCCGAAAAGTTTAAAACAACTAAATTAGTTTCAATTCACCTGATCCGAAAGCCAACAACTTTCATCAACAATTTCTACAAAAAACAAAAAATTTTATTGGCAATTAGTATTTTTTTTATTCAAAATTAATATTTTTTAGTCACAAACTCATCTATTTGTTTCACAATTTTAATATTTTTGTTTTCAAATTTGTTGTTTTTTAGTAGAAAATAAATTTCTAGGTTACAAATTCATCTTTTTGAATTAAAATTAAATATTTTGTTTGAAAATCCGTTGTTTTTTCGTTGAAAATTTAAACATTCATTTGTCCTGCTACTGCTTAAAAAATTAATCTACTGAGTTAAAAATTTATTTTTCTTGGTCAGAAATTTAAGTTGTTTTAAAAAACTGTTTGGTAAATGGTCGGAAATATATGTAATCATTTAGAATCATCTAAAATTTCTCAATGTCTTAAACTAACGCGAATTCTTAAAAATTTTGAATAAAAATAAACTTTCCTATTAATCTTAAGAATGTTATTTCGTGCTCTGGAAACCTTTCAAAGTTGTTTAAATGTTTCTAAGTATGTTTTTCAAAATATTTAAAAATCGGCATTTTTTTTATAATTTGTTTAAAATCTTTTTTTTTGGTGCAGTGAAATTGGAAAAATTTATTGGTGTACAATTCGGTCGGAAGGCTGTTTATAACTTTTGTGTTACGAAAGTTATGAAGGTTGATTTATAAAACAGATGGAGCATTACTTATGTTATTTATTATTTGTTTTATACAAACCTGTAAAACTTGGTAGAGTAATGGAATTTTGGAAAACGTTATGGAAAAACTGGAAAAATCATGAAATTTTGTAAAAAATGACAGGGTTATTTTTATTGAAAGTTTAATTTCAAAGACTATTAATCAAAGTTTTATAATTATTTTAGTACGCTATTGCGGTAAATGGCGAAAATTTAAAATCTGTATTGGAAATTAGTGTTTTTTTGTTTGTTTTAAATTTAAATACATATTTTTTAAATGCGTAAATAAATCTTGTTTGGTTTTTCAGACAAGATGAAAATGTAAAATTTAAGTTTGAGAAAATGTAAGTTTAATCAATTATTTTAGTACATCAAGGTGCAAAGTGATAGAAAATAAAAGGTTGAAAATTTATCTTGTTTATTGAGCATTCAACTATTTTTGTGGTGGAGCAATGAACTATTCTTACAAATTATTCCGTATTTTTTCTTAATTTATTGAATTTCATGGAATTTATTAAAATATTCTGGAATGTTTTTAAATCTTATTAAATTTTCTTATGAATTTTGTTTAAAATCTTTAAAAATATACATTTTGTGTGTTTAAATTGTCCAAATTTATTAAAAAATATTTTGATCGAAAGGCTAACTGAGTATGTTATTTCTTATTCTTTTTATAAGTAATCTGGAAGATCTAGAACACTCTAGAACATCTAGAACTCATTGCACACCTTATTTCTTATTCTTTCTCGTAAGTTATAGAAATCCTTTTAAATTTTCCTATGAATCTTAAGAATGTTCTCTTGAAAATACTCAAAATTTTTAGGAAGTTTCTAAACTTACTATTCGAAGTCCTTAAAAATCTAAATTTTATTTTAATTTTGTTCTAAATGTTTTGTAGACAAAAATTATTTTTGAATCTTTTGAATACTTTTAAGTATCTCTTAAAATTGGTCGATTTTTTACTAACCTTGTAACTGCGAAATTGCGAGATTTTGTTGTAAGATCTTAAAAGCCTTTAAACTACAAAATGTTAAAAAAAAATGTTTAGCTCATTTTAAATAAAATTTATCAATACAAATTTTCATTTGATAATTTCCCGAAAATCGTTAAGTAAGTTAAGTAAGTAAGTTTTTTATTATTCGTTTTATACAAAACATGGAATTGCCTAATGGATAGAAAAGGATAGACGTGGATAAGCTTATCGAATCATGTCGATAAAAAGACTGATGGTGGGTAAGCGGAGGATTTAAGTCGATATAAAGACTGAGCTTTATAAAGATAAGGCTAGCTTCACTTGAATAATGATAGAAAAAGTTTCAATTAGGTAACAAATTCAGAATTAAAAAAGATAAATCAGATTTTCGATTGCATAACAGTTAGAAAATGATATAGGCGGATAAGCTAGGGATGAATTTAGGTATTAGGGATTCAAGAAGATAGGTCTATCTTAGATTTTATAAAAGATAGAGAAGCATTCAATTAGATAAGAAAATAGGGGTTGAAAAAGATGACTAGATCTTGGATTGCCTAACAGTAAAAGACAGCAATGGATGAGCAAAGGATTTATTTGGATATAAACATTAGGATAGGAATAGGGAGTGGAAACAAAAGTATTCAAGTGGATAAGTGGCGGATAGATATGGATAGGAAGATTGGGATCCAGAAGAATCCAAAAGATCTTAATGATTGAAAGAAAGATAGAAAAGGATTGAAGGGATGGACACGGGATGACGATAGATACCTCATTTCATTGAATTTCAATTTTAGAGACATACAATTATTCAAACGGATAGAGATAATCCATTTACTTCGAGCAGGTATATCACATCTACTTCACAGAACCGGCGGAGAGTTTCCGAGAAAGCTAATTCCCCAAAAAAATGGAATCAAAATAAAAAAGCAAATCAAAGTATATTTTGAGATTTGTTAACAAGTTTTTAACAGGTTTTTTAAAGTTATGTAAGCATAATTTTCCCAAGATTCTGGAGAAAATTCAAAAACATTTTTGAATACCTCACATACGTAAAAACAATCTAGACAATTTTGAAGCACTTTTTTCAAAGGATTTAAAAAATATTAGGAAAGATTAAGAGTGACTTTAAAAGACATGTAAGACTTTAAGATGTTTTTAAGAAAGTAAAAAATATTTGATAAATGTTTGTAAAACTATTTAAGTTTCAAAGTATTTTTTGTCTCTTCAAAACTTCAAAACTTCATACATAAATTTTAAACTGATGCTAATCCCTTCGAATTTTTTTGTTACATTTTCAGAATTTTTCAGAGAATTATTAAGAAAATTTTCGTATCCTAACAAAATTCTTAAGAACGTTCTAATTTTTTTTTCAAAATACTAAGAAATGTACGATTGGTTTAGAATTGTTTGAAATTTTGAAAAATTTTAATTATTTTAACATCAACCTACAACTTTAAAACCTTTGAAATATCTTTTGAAATTCTGTTCTAAATAAGTAATTCTCAAATCTAAATCATTTAAAACTTTCCCAAAAATCGTATTATTAGTACGGGTTACTCTTTCTTTACCGGCACCAACAGTTTACAAATTTTGTGGACTAAGATATTGTTTATTAAGTGATATGCAAAAGTCCTCTTCTTCTTTTCTTGCTTTGTTTATGAAATCATTAATATCAGTTTATTGTTGAACAAATCAAAAAAATATAAATTAAAAATAAACTATTTTCCTTTCTCTAATTATTAATTAAATTATTCAAGCATAGTAATTTTTTGTAATGTATACGCATTGACTCATTATCTGAATATATAAACAATTTAATACGTCTACTTGCTGGGTATGTAACTTTTTGATTTTAAAATAAGTGTCTCTCATCAAAATAAAATTTGGTTTTAAATTAATAAAATCTGGCTCTTAATTCAGCACTTTTAATAAAAACAAAAAACGGTAATATAAACAAGAAAAATAATGAATCTGGTGGTAAATAATTATGCACTTTTGAGTAACCTTTAAAGTAACTCTTAGGGGCATCCGCCAAGAGGGCACAGTAATGAGCGCATGTTTGTCACAATCTTTGAGATTCTCTTATTCCATTAGATCGGCAATCTCCCACTTCATATCTGTATAAAGTTTTTGGCATAAGAAATTGATAGGAAAAAAATTATTAATAATTAAAAGAAAAATGTGTCTTTTAAGCATAGTTAGTAGTGATAAGTAATATAATAAATAAAAAGAAATAATCGTTCTAAACAAATGTTGACCTGAATATGTGGATCATTATGTACTTCCTCAGATAAATAATGACATTAGCATCTTCAACGCCTATCATAATGTTAGCCTATATAAACATTATAATAACTGTTGTAATATTATAATTTTTATCTTTCTTTTAATATCCCTTGGGCACTGCGAATGAACATTTCGAATAAGAAAATCGTACTTACCTTTCCCATAGCACCATACATTTCTTAGGTTAGAACATGTGAAAGCGCAACATAAGATAATTTTTAATTCAAGTCAATGCCACATAACCTACGATACTTTATATCAGAGATAACGTAACAACCATGGTGTCCCGT
This sequence comes from Druon quercuslanigerum, assembly GCA_010014905.2. Classification (NCBI taxonomy): domain Eukaryota; kingdom Metazoa; phylum Arthropoda; class Insecta; order Hymenoptera; family Cynipidae; genus Druon; species Druon quercuslanigerum. Next base: position 10,901 of record JAAAKG020188085.1, on the reverse strand, counting down.
AATAAAAACCGAAAAAATCAACGATTTACCTTATTTCTTTCAGTATTTTTTCTTCGATGTGGGCGGATTCTTTCAAGACTTCGTCCATGATTTTAGCTTTCTTCTTTTCCAGCTCTTGCATAGCGGCTATAGATCGATTTTTTTTTGGCTGAACGAGCCTTGTGCGCATCTACTCTTTCGTAGTGTATTTCGAACAAATTCGTTGGAATTCGAGTTCAACCGCGTCCAATACAGAACGCGAAACTTGCTTTTTTCTAGGAGTTTACGTAAAACAATAGGCAATCTCTGCTTTGCGTTGTTTTTTTCGAGAAGGATAAGGGAACGACACAAGCACGAAAGTCCTATCACCGGAGACGCTGGTCTTTGAACTTCAATTTCTCGAGACCCGTCAGATCCTTTAATCCATTGTAAACATCTTGCGTAGCATACCCAGTCTTAATGTGTAGTGGTGATAGAAGATTATTTTTGTCTTTCAAGTCCAGAACCGTGACGCTGTGTTTGCTTAATATTTCTGGTTTGGTACATTTTTCTATATTGGTATTCATGAGCAACAACATGTCGTCATACAGAAATGGCGTCAAAGGATTATTGGACTGAAATTCTATCAAAAACGGTGTAAACTGAACAGCTACCGATTCGAAGAAGGCCAGTTTCGCAGGCAGGAGCTTGTGAACGATTAAGTCAATAACAATCTTGAAGTTATTGCATATGTTGTTCCCGTTTGCCCTTTTTGCGCTATCGACATACTTTTTCAGATGAGGCAAAATACTATGTCTCGTTTTTAAAACATGCACGTTTTCCAGCCACCGTACAGCACAACACTTTTTCGGGAATATTGCAGGCTCTGATGCAGCGTAGTCAGCTATTGGAGATAGAACGCCTTTGAATAGCTTTTACGCATCTCTCAAGAAATCGATAAGTTTCCAATCATCCTTTTGAAATCTGGTTTTAAAAACCCCATGCACCTTGTACAAGCCAGACGACTCGAGATCGAGCAACTTTTGGTTTTTCAAGACGCGGATGTAAAATATCTTGCGGCTTCTGCGTTTTTAATCTCGACCCAAAACCAGAAGACGACGTCCACCTGTTTTTTTTCCTAATTTTATTCAAACTCTCATCGAAACCTAATTCCAACTCTGTAGTGGTCGTCATCAAACTCATAATCTCATTTTCGAAGTATTTTGCTATGTCGTATCCTGGTAACAACTATTTGATTAAGACGCATAGATTGGCATTAAGAAAATCGGACATTTCAATGCCTTTAAATGCGTACCAATTCTATTTTTTGATTAAAAATAATTAAATCGCATTCATCGGCATTGATTCTATTTAATATTTTGTTTACAGAATTAAATAGCATTGATACGGTTCGTTACTTGGTTCGTGAAAGGCATTGCAAGGCATATAATTTGACTGTTCGCCAGGTATCATTAAATAGCATAAAATGGCATAAACTGATAGGTTTTACAAGCTAATCATTATAATGCCTTGAAGTTCATGCTCATTGAAAAGGATTGAAACGATACGATTTTTACACAGTAAATTACATTTAAATGCATTTCAGTCAAAAATGCAATTTGTATTTGTAACAAAAGTGTTTATCTCATCTTCACCAGAACACTGTACACGGCAAACTGCTCACTCTACTCTGTTCGCTCATCGTAACGTAAATGCAACAGAGTGGCAATGAACGCTGTGCGGGGCGCCAATATAGTGGAAATGTACTGAGTCCAGGGTCGTCTTAACGAAAAGACTAATGCAGGCTACATTCCAGGGGCGCCATGTAGTCGAGACGGGCATGTAGTCTAGATTTAGAATTGGACAAAATATAGTTTTTTGCCATTTTCTGAATGTAAAAAATACTATTTGAGTGGCAACAATGTACCAAAATTTGACTGAAATACTCTATTATATCCCAAAGAAGAAGAGAAGAATAGAAAAAAATTAATATTTTCAGATTGAAACGAAAGAGTGAGAAGTGCTCAACGAAAGAATAAGTTTATATCTGAAATCAATTCTTTTCTATTTCCTTAACGATTGACACTTGTGTTGTATTCCATGTAGGCGAAAATGTTTTGCACTTTTTTTATTACTTCTAATCCAATCAGTAGACACATCTCTAATGGTTACTTTTAATTGCATATTTCTGTATTTTCGATGAATTTAATTCCTTCGAATTGGAGTTTCTAGTCGTTTTTGTGGAATATAAGTTTGGAAATTTCAATTTTTTTGTCTGCCATAACGGTTCAGTAATTTTAATTATAATATTTTATATTGTTTAAACAATTTATAGATTTAATAATCTAGTAAATAATAATAACTTAATTTATCTTTAAACAGAATTGTAAACATTTTCTTTGCCAATACTGCAAATTATTTTGATTAACAGATTTATTTTATATTTATAATTGATCAATTAAAAAGACTAGGTTTTGCGTCTTCAAAGTGGCATTAGTCTCTTTATTTCTATTCTTTCTTTTGCATTTCTCCATTTTTTAATTCCTCTCAATACGCTTCCATTAAAATTTTCTAAGTCGATTTAAAAAAAATAGATTTTTCTTTTTTTTCTCTACTCTGTAGTGGAACTTGCGATAGAGGAAAAATCACATATTAATGGGAATTCAGATTCTGAATTTTACTGACTTCTAGACCCAATTGGGATTGATTGAAGGTGAAATCGTTCCCAATCGATGTTAGTGGAGGCAGAAATTGTAAATCGTTCTTAATCATTTTCAATCGGGACAAGCGTTTGTGTCGTTCGCATTAGGCACATTTTACCTTTAGCAGCTTTAATCGAAAGCCTCAGATCGAAATATACTGAAAGCGTTTGCGGGATTTGTTGAAAATTCAACTGTTTGGTAAGAAATGCATGTGCTTGGTTAGATACTTGTCTTTCTGGGTATAAAATTATTCTAGTTTGTTAAAGTTCCAACTATTTGATGAAATTTTAATTTTTTGTTTGGAACTTCATCCCTTTCATTGAAATTGCATTTTTTTCTGCTGAAAATTCAACTGTTTGATTAGGAATTTAATTATTTTGTTCAAAGTCTAATGATTTTTGGACAATTGACCTATTTCCTTAAAGTCATCATTTTTGGTCGAAAATTCACAAATTTTGCTACAAATTTATCCTTTTGGATTGAAAATTCATCTTTTATTGTAGAAAAGTTATCTTTGTTGGTGGAAAATTTACAGGTCTTCATTGAAAAGTTTATTTTTTTTTTACTAATAATTCAACTGGTTTTGAACAAATTTGTATTTTTTGCTTGAAATTTTTCTTAATGAAAAATGTGTATCTCGTATTAGAAGGTTAATCTATTTGGTTGTTACTGAAACTGTTTAGTGGGAAATTATTTGTTTTGTTAAAGATTCGTCTTTTTGTGTTGAAAATTCATCTCTTTGGATAAAAAATCTTTTTTTTTACTTTAGTCTGCTTTGAAAGCACATAACACGTTTCTCCAAGAACAATTAATTAATCAACAGTTTTCTTTAACTAGACTGATTACTAATTACACTGTAACTTAAGTAATGTATTGCACGATATACTAACTGCGTTTTATGACGAAGTATATTTTTACGATTTCCACATTATAAGTATTTTGCGCTATTTTAATAAATAGTTGATTATAATAAAACTCAGAAATATTACTATACAAATTATTGGCAAATCTGTTAATGACAGTTTCTTGGTCGCGAGGGAATTATTTTAAATCTTTAAAAAGTCTTTTCTTTTATCGAGATGTAATTTAAAACCAAAAAGAAAATAACCTTTTTCAAATAATTCCCGCGTGATCATTGTGCTGCTACCAAATGGCCGTGGCCGACCTGAAAATCACCTCGCGTCTCGATTGAGCTCGCTAGCCGACCTGAATCGTTCTGATTCGGTCAGACCCTATTAAGAAACACCATTGGGGACGATTGGATATTATTTTTAATCGCTCGCAATTAGATCCAATCATTATTTTCTAGAAGGGCAGTATCTAGTGAACGACGAAACTACGAAGGCTGAATTGATATGGTGCTTACAAGGGATTCTGTGGCATTTTTTTTTGGGTGACATCGAAGAAAATATTTTAATTTCGAAAGTGGCTTTTCCACATAGCCAAATCGTGAGCAAGATTAATTTAGGTAAAAAAATAGCCTACAAGATTGTATACGACACAACAAAATACTTCGAAAACGAGATGATGAGTTTGATGGCGACCACTACAGAGTTGGAATTATAGGTTTCGACAAGTTTGAATTAAAAAAAAAAAAAAAAAGGTGGACATCGTCTTCCGGTTTTGGAACGAGATTAAAAACGAAGTAGCCACAATATATTTTACATCCGCATTCTTGGGAAAAGCATGGTCCCTTGATCTACTTAAAGAACTTAAAAACAGCGTTTTTACGGAAGGATTGGCGAAAGTTATTTAAATTTCGATGGACGGTTCAATCGTTAACATAAAATTCCCCAAAGATTTCAAAACGGATTTGAACGAATTCTTGAGAAGCAAAACGTGGCTCAATCCCGATTCGTGTGGCATAGAGCTTTTAAAACCGGGTTTCAAAAGACTGATTAGAAACTTATGGATTTATTGAGAGCTGCGTACAATCGCACTTTGCTAAAGTCGACCGTGATTGAGACTCTTCTCCGCCCCTCGGTAACCAATGTACCAACTTTTGAAAGAACTACTATATTATATCCCAAAAATATTTATTATAACTTAACGCACCTAAATTTTTAAGATAAATTAATGTTATTGGGCTTAAAATTTTTGTTATCTCTTCTAGTTTCTTATGCCGTATGGTGATTTTTGATTTTTTAAAATGGCGGACTTATATTAGTAAACAAAAGTTAGTAACTGTCAAATTTGTTCGTTTAATTTAAATATAACTTTGAGGAAATGAGATATTTCGCACATTAATAAAAAACCAAAACAGTGAGTAGGGGCTACATTTAATATTATAGTCCAAGGAAATTAATTATTTGAAGACCTAATTGGTACCCTGGCGGGCCTTTAAAAAGTACCGGTAAAGCCTCCACTGGGCCTCCTTTCGGCTCCTTCTTTAAAAACTCAAAAAAACAGCAAGATCAACTTTTAAATTGTTGAAATTCGGATTCTATGTTAAATTTTCCATTAGAAACACACGGACTATTCGCAATACTTTTTTTTTGCAGCGTTACAAATGTTAAAAAATATAATTCACTTCTGCTGAAGGTGACTTCAAGCGCATCCACAATAACTCAAGTAGTAACTTGCGCGCGAAGTTTAAAAATAAAATTCAAAATTGGCAAATAAATGTAAATAAATATATGTAATAATTAAATTAACGTAAGAAAAAGAAGCCTATATTTTAAATTAGCAACTATAAACGTCAAAAAACATCTCGTCTCGTAACCAGGGACTTCATATATACTACACGTATAGTTACTATAGTATGGTGAGGAGCAGACGATACTGAACAACAGGAGAAAAAGAACAGTTTTTGTTAAGTTTAATTGATTGATTTTCGTAAGTATTAAGATATTAAATGATATAGACTTGCTAACATTCATTGAGGTTCCCTTAACATATTAAGGACTGCTAACATTGCCTGATTGTTGTAGAGATTGATTGTTTGTATTTAATTATAGGAAAAAGGATTTTCCTTCTAAATCAATCACAACATTTTCAAATTATTCAAAATAACAAACTTTTACATGTAGTAGGTTAGCTTTTAATGCATTTTTACAAGCATGTAAGAGTATGTTATTTCCACTAATTTTATAATATTATGATTCATTTCAAATAAAATTAATGTATTTTCTTCTAAATAAATCACAGCCATTTCATATAGCAAGAGTCAACAAAATTAACCGATACATAATTTTCATAAAAGTGTGACTACTAAAAGTGATCGGTTGAAATGTATCTTAAGCTGTGTATCTCAATCTTAAGCTGTGATTTATCAACATAAGTAAAATTAGTTTTTGTTTCTTGATTTTATTCCTAAATAGTGCATTTAAATGAAAAAGTGTAGGAGACATGTCTTGTTAAAAAATGTTCAAAAATTCAAAAACAATTTAATTTATATCTTAATTTCTTAATCTTAGTTTAAGGAAAAGACAGTGTGCATGCAAGTAATCCTTGCATCGTTGTGCTGTGTATAATCTAACTTTGTGAGCTCTCTCGCTCAATCTTCCTTGAGGTATCATTTATGAGTCAGTGACTAAGTAAGGAATCTGTGTCTTTTCAGTCTTCAACTTTATCGATCGGCTGACTGCTAATTTTGAGTCTGGACAAGAGTATTGAAATCAGCTGGTTCTCTAAATAAACTTCGAGAACCTACAAGTCTTCATCAACGATGACATTTTTTTTTATTTAACTGTCAACATCCGCTTTAACTATAACGAGATGTTTTTTTCTGCAGCATATTGATAAGTAGATTCTTTTTTTTATGAAATCTATCGCATAACGTGAGTAAAATTTTGAACTACTTTCACAAAACTTGACTAGTTCTAGCCCGCTTACTCGAATTTATGTCTTAATTTTATCGTTTATTTGTCTCTTTCCTCGTGTTTTTAAACTATTACATACAAAAGGGAGAAAACAGTTTACTATTTATCGTTTTTATATCGCATGTCTGTTGTTTTACATTATACTTGTCATTTATTTTGAAGAATGAAGGCGTCAGGCACCGAAGTAATGAGTCTGCATGAGGCGATTTTACGCACAGAATCGAATTTTAAAAAGATTCCAAGAGATAGGCGCAATATAACGACAGCTCGGGGTGTTTGAATCTTCTTAAAGAAAAATAGGATAACAGCTTAGCGCTAAATCTAAAAATAAAAACGCATCAGCGCATTTTTTGGTATTCTCCTGAAGCTAAGTTGGAAGTCTGGCGAATGACTACCGTAACTTAAGGAACAGCTTGCGCACCCTATCTTGCGAATCGAATCATCAAGCAATTAGTTAAAGATAAAGGGTCTGACTTTCCACAAGCTAAAGCTATCCTCAAAAATAATATTTATGTCGATGACGTGTTATTTGGCGCTAATGAATTGGAGAAGCTAAAAAACTAAGATATCAGATCACTCAGTTGATGGTTCGAGGGGGGTTCGTTTACGAAAAAGGGCCTCTAATGACCAGCATTTGCTGCTCGATTGCCCTTCTGACAGTCATGAAAGAGCTCTTGAATTGTTTTCTTGATCAGTTTTCTGTACAATTCACTTGAGTGCGTGTTTGTAAAACATACGTATATGCTTTTGTATATATATATTCGGTTCGGTTTTGATCCCTCTAGAATCAAACCGAAGGGCTATGATAAGGTCACCGAAGGGCCTATGACCAGGTCGCCGAACGCGTCCTCGGTTGCGGATAGAGGGTTCCTGTACCAAGGGTTTCTGCTGAATATGGTTACAAAAATTAATAGGCAGTCGCGTACAATTGTCCAGGGTTGGTCCCGAAGGTATTTTTGCGGCAAACCTGCAAATCGAAAATATAAACGGCTCATCCGGTAGATTTGGTTTTCTAAACTATCGACGAGGAACAAAGTATCCGCAATGAACATGCTTGCCGTCCCGGTCGTACTCTATTCATTTGGAGTGGTTCCATGGACGAAGAACGAGCTCAGATACCTTGATATCGGGACTCGAAATGTTATTCACATAAACAAAAGCATGCATCTTAAGTCTTCTGTTCAGCGGCTCTACATCTCACGCCATCAAGGTGGTCGCAGAATATTGAATGTCTTCACAACAGGATTATTTTCAGTACAACACATAGAGTCGCAAATGGAAGAGATCCTCTTCTTAAAATGGTCAGGAAGCTTGAAGAAGAGGGCAAAGGAGCGTTTCTGTACAAAGCAGCGGAGGAGACTGCTGAAACACACATAGTCGGTCGAGTATTAAAATCTTTCCTTTTTAAATTTGAACAATTTTTAAGTATTTAAATTTATTTTAGATAAAATTATTACAATTTGTAACTTTTCTGTTAAACAATTATTAAGGTATCAAGAATTTTTAACGAAAACTGTACAATTTTCATAAATTTGAATTTTAAATGATAACAGTTTGAAAGTTTACATCCTAGATCAATTCCAAATACTTCCGCTCACTCTGCATATAATTTTAATAACAGCGAACTAATGTTGTCACTTTCATTTATTTATATGACAATAATATGATAATGATAAATTATACAAAAGTAGATGAGTACAGTGGATTGTAAACCACTTTACTTCCACTTTGCGTACATGATAGTCACATTTAGTGTTAGGCGCGCTGAGAAATCCGAGATTAGTTCACGTTGGACAAAAATAAAAAAGAGGAAACAAAAATGAGAAGGCACTAAACCAAATCCCCTTCCTTTGAGACCCCCTAAGTTAAAAAAACGATTTTTACGATGTTGTCTGTCAGTCTGTAGTCTGTATCCTGTAGGTACGATAACTTTCGAAAGGTTGATCAGATTAAATTCTGCTCTGGCACACTTTTTTAGGGATCTAAAAAGAAAGAACGAGTTCATAAACCAGCTATTTTGGATGAAAATTTAAAAAATGAGCTCATTTTCAAAATATTTGAGAATTTGTTTCAAGATTCAAAATTTCTATGTAGTGCTATTTACAGTAATCAGAAACTCGAACAATTTATCCTCATGACTTTTTTCGATAAAATTAAAATTATCAGATTTAAAGATATACACTACGCACAATCAATCTCAACATTTGCCTATATTTAAAATGATTTATAAAATCGACAAACATAGATCTATTTTTAATTTCTGTACATATTGACGGAAACAGTAAATATTTACAGATTTATTTATTCCTTTCTGTTTAGGGGAAAGTTACAGTTCTTATTTAATCCGATTGATTAAGGTCTCATTTCATTCTTCGAAGGATTCTCTAAATTTCTATTTGGGTGGAATTTATTTAAAAAATAAATTTAGAAATAATACAGTTATTATTGTTATAAACAATGTTAGTTTAAATTTAAATAACCGTCAACCCAATAGAATTGTAAAGAATCATTTAAAGAAAGAAATGAGGCTTTTATCATTAGGATTAAATAAGAATTATAACCTTTGCCTAAAGAGAAAGCAAAAAATAAAATTCTAAATAACTACTGTAAAATAAACAATTTGAACCTGAATTGTTTTTTCTAAAGTACACGTAGAAGCTTTAGTCAAGATTTCCACAAATAAATAATAGATCTACTTTTGTCGATTGTATAAATAATTTTAAAGATTGGCGACTTTTGATATTTATTGTACTTAGTATACATCCTTAATTCCAATGTTTCGTGACTTAAATCAAAACATTACATTTTTAGGTTTAGCCCGTTAGGTGAAGGTGTTAAGTATTTTAAGAACGCCTATAATGAAAATCCTTCATTTTCACATGATTTACATGTAAAACTATTTAAATATAAGTGTTTGCATTACTGAAATTAACATGCCGGTCATTCCTTTTATTTACAAACGTGGTGTTATTAGTGTATGAGTATAAGAAATAATAAAACATTAATGATAGGTATGGTTTTGAATCCTAACGAAAGTGGAGAAATTATTTAACTTTATAGTACCAATAATTACAACTTTTATTATACAGTGAAATATTATAAATTACCTTCATTTAAAACTTTTAAATATTGTTTATATTTATGCATTAAAAATTACATCACATCCTGTTTCCGAGGAACGCTTTAAACTTGGAAGGGGGGTGCGACTTGAGCCCCCCTTCCCCAAATCGGTATTCATCGTGTTTTGGTTATTTACTACTCAGAAATAATAGCTGCAATAGTATCCCTTTTTCAGATTCTTTTGAGGTGAAGTATTAACGAAGACAAATTTTACATATCTCAAAATTATCATTTTTTTTATGTATGTACCGACAATTTTCTTGGAAATACCTATCCTCCCACAACCGAACTACATCATTTACAAATGTTCGTATATGAGGAACAGCGCGCTCTGAGCCTGATAGGGTACTCAACTAGTAATTTCTGATTTCTGCCATTTTTAGACTTGTGAATAGAATTAATGTGCAAAGTTAGAGTTTCGTACCGAAATAACACGTTTTTTGTCGAAGAGATATTTTCATTTAAGAAATCGATATTGCGCAAGCGCGAAAAATATATAGCACTTCCGTGTGAGTTCAGGACAATTTTTGACTGAAACGTATGTGGGAATAGTAAACATTGACGACAAAAAATTACTTCGAACAATTGGAAGTTAAAAAACTTTCCACGAAAGAAATGTTTGATACACCAGGAGAGAATCCATTGAAAAGAAAAAAGGTTGGTGCGCACAAGAAATGCTGTTTTGGAAAATGTAAAAGTGACAGTCGGTGCAACTCCTACTTGGAAGGTACTTATTACTCTTTTTTTATATGAACAACCAAATATTACTTCAGTTTACCAAATTGCTACTTTCTTTTATCATTTTAGACTGAAATAACATTTGAATATTATTTGAAAATGAATTAAAGCGTTTAATTATGAATCTATTATTTTTAAATTATTTTCATTACAAATAGTTTATAAAAGTTTAATCAGGTGTTTACAGTTCTTTAAATACTAAAGTTTTCTCATTGAAACAGCTCAATTTTGAAAATTAAAATCTGCATGTACATTCTTTAATTTCGATCATCAGATTATTAACATCTTTTGAATGTAAATATTGTTTAATTATTTATACTTGAACTGCATTTTAAAATTCTTTACATTGCAGATTCACGCTTTAAAATAAATTATTATATACTATAAATTATATAATAATAAGAAACATCTCTAAAAAATTTGTATTGAGCTAATTTTAAATTATCGTGTGATATGAAATTCGTAATATTTTAAGTAATTGGATGGATTTTTTACATTCTCATCTAGAGAAGGTATTAGATTTGTGTAAAATTTGACCCCCTCGGTTTTTCTCAAATGTCCA
>JAAAKG020188074.1:0-25021 GCA_010014905.2 Druon quercuslanigerum | reverse complement strand
TGTAAAACAATAGTTAAAACTTGAGATGAGTTGGTTTGCAAGTATTATTATTCTACTAACTCAGAATAAGTTCTTTTATTTAAAAAAAATATATGAAAGAAAAATTAGGATAGTGGATGAAATATAAGAAAAGAATTTCTGAAGGGAGAGGAGCCAATTTTTTTAAATTCATTTATTATCACGAAAAATCGAATAAATTTAAATACACATCCCAAGGAACATTCTTCTTCCTTTTTTTAACTTCTGACAATAACAGAATTTTCTTCGACCTTTGAATTGTTTAAGTAAAGTTTCTTTTGACTTTATTCTTTGAAACTGGATGACTTTTTCTTTTCATTTTTTCGATTTAACATTAATTCATCTTGAAGCCATTTTTTCGCTTCATTTAATTATAAAAACTAGTTTCTTATAAACTTTTGTTCTCTCTATACCATAATATCTCAAAGGACCCCGCACACATCTATGAATGATTTAGCACTTGATCCTAATTGTCTGACACTCAATGTTTTAAAACAATGAAGAAATAGTTCTTGTATATTTTGTAATAGAATGCAAGATATGACCAGGTTGTCGGGTAAAGGTAGGGTTAATATTTTTTTTTAAATATTTACGTAATGGAATCAACTCGTTCTTGCCCTGAACATTTGGATGTGAGTGGCTTTATACCAAATATCCTACTGCAAGGTTTAGAATTTCGCAATAGTGCTTATCGCTTGTCTGGTGTCCAGTTGCAATATTTTTTGCAAGACCTACGTGAGTTATCGAAGATTATTGAGCCTTATCTTAATAACAAAGAAGCGTTTTCAGAGGAAGAGTTTAATTCAATCAGTCCCGTAGCACGCGAGCAATTCAGGGATTTATATACGTATTGCAGTACTGTACGTGATGCTGTACAAGATCGATGGGTATGTCGCCGTATTAGTAAAGAAAGGATTTAATTATGTTTTGTGTAAGTTTCGCTAAGGGCTGAGTGATGACTTTTTAAAAGTTATTTTTGTATACGATAGTAGGCAAAATGTGATTCTCATTATTTCTATTGTGAGAAGATCTTTGATAAAACGTTTTGTTTCCAACAACATAGAGTTAACGGCTATAACACGGGAGCAGTATATGCAGAAACATGTAACGGACTTCGCAAATGAACTTTATAATCCCACTCCTGAAGCTCCAACAATGATTGCCTATATAGATGGAAATTATGTATATATCCATAAACCCAGCAATTTCAGAGCATTCAGGCAAACATACTGCGTTCATACAACTCGTCACTTAATTAAGCCAGCCTTAGTTGTAGCTCCAGATGGCTATATTTTGGATATTCATGGGCCATACTTTTCTGACTCTCGAAATAGTGATGCTGCTATGCTTACTAATGAATTCGAAATCGATGTTAATGGGCTGCGAGAATGGTTCGAAAACGATGACATTATCGTTCTGGACCGTGGTTATCGCCATGCCCTACCACTTCTTGAAAATCTTGGTATTAACCATAAAATGCCACCCCTGTTAGTTCGTGGACAAAGGCAATTTGATACAGAAGAAGCAAATAACTCAAGATTGATCACTAAGACAAGGTGGATCGTAGAGGCGCGAAAATTGCATATAAAATAGGTTTTTATGTTCTTCGGAAATCTCATGAACATGAACCATGCCACTAACATCGGCGATTTTCACCTTTTTGCTGGAGCGATCCTTAACAAGTATCGCCCATGCGTACCGATGGCTGAAGCGACCGTAGGCTTGGCCCAAACAATGTTACGAAAATCCCATGAACCCAACGTCGTCCAGGCCAGAGTTACAATTGACAACCTGCATACCAGGAATGTCAGATGGATTTATCTAAATTAACACCAAGTATCTCATTTCCCTAGGCTGGATATGAATTATCTGAAGGAACTGATGGTAGGAATCTATCAGCTGAATCTAGCAGGAGCTTACATCCAAGATAAGTTTGACAGGGAGCGACTGGCAGATTTCGAGTTGGACAAACTTGTCGATGAACCGGGTTTAATCAGAATGCGAGTGTATTCTCGTTTGAGAATATATACCTGATACCTGATAATAGATATCAGATCTGAATATCCTATGTAGAAGATAACTTGGTTCAAGCAGTCGATGATCAAGAGCTACAACTGGATGAAGCATCAAACAATGAACAAATATTGGGGTACTACTGTACTTGCAAAACTGGGGCCATGACATTCGGATCATGTTCACATGTAGCAAGCATATTATGGTATTTAGGATACAAGCGCCATCAGCTCGCAGTAAAGTATCCAAGCAGATTTTTGATTATTAATATTGCGGATGCGGGTCAAAGGGAACAGTATAATGACATGCCAAAACTCGTCTTGTCTGAGCAAACTAATTCTCATTGATGTCTTTACTGACCAGAGTGTCATCCAATACCAAACCATATACTAATGTTGCAATAACTGGTTTAAACACTTCCTGATTTTGCCTTCATTGGCCGGATCGCATCATAATCTTGCCTTAACTAGCTGGAAAATACCAGAATATTGCTATTATTAACCTGATCATTCTTTAATCTTGCCTTAACGGGCTAGATAATACTCGGGTATTATCTTAACTGGCAGGATCGTGCACTGATATCGTGTTGATATTGTCTTGATTACCCGGATTTCATTCCTTAATTTTAGGAAAAGAGAGTTGGGTATGACATAAACATTATCGATCAGGAGGCCTGAAGCTACAAAATATCAAAGAGACAGCGAGTTCGGCATGATCACTGAGCGTGGTGCCAAACAGTCCTAGAGGGTCCGTGGAACTCCTCGAGTGTACATGAAACGTTAACTTTGGTACAATACCCACGTAAAAGTATTATTTTCTCGACATTAAGGCATGGATATTATTATTTGGGGAATCCCAAACTAAAAAATATCAATTGAAAAGAGAGTTCGGCATGATCCCAGAGCGTGCTGCCAAACAGTCTTCAAGGGTCGCTGTAACTCTTCTCATATGCTTGAAAAGCGACATACGATGCAACACCGGCGGACAAGTATCCTTTCGTCGACATAAAGACATGGATATTATTATGGGGGGGGGGGGGGGTCCTAAACCACAAAATTTAAAAAGAACAGAGAGTTGGGCATGATCCCTGAGCGTAGTACCAAACAGTCTTCGAGGGTCTGTGGAACTTCTCTCGCGTCCATGAAAAGTGACATTTGGTCCCTCCTATCTCGAAACCTGGCGTTTTTAGACCCAGTGTCTGAAGACTTTATTTGATCAGGATATTAGAAACTACATTATACTACAATTTCAGCCAATTTGACCGGGACCATATTTTCCATAGATGTGTGCCGGGCCTTTTATTCAAATTTATTAAATAAGAGAAAAATTATTTAATTTTTAGAAATCTATGGTTATTTACTGGTAACTTTTGATAACAGTTGTGTTGCACCATACTCAATAGCTTGAACTGCTGAACTAATAAACGTCGTTCACTGGAAAATTTGAAGAAGGAAGAACTCCAATTAATTTTCTTCTTTAGGGAGGAAAAATAGTGATATAGTTGGAATAAATTAAAGAAGCCTCAAACTGAACAGTAGGGTAGAAAAAATAAGCAAAAATTTATCATTTTTACCCCCCCCCCCCACAAACACAAACACAATATTTCTAGGATTCATCCAAAAATATCGTACATCTTACTTTTTCAAAATTATTTCGTATTGTTTAAACCAATTTAAACCAATCAGTTTGATGGCCTAATTAATAAATGTGAACGCCTATATTTGAACATATTCTGTCTTTCTTTTACAGATCTACCTTTTGAAGAAAATTTCTTAAAGAATAAGAACCATTAAAAATAACGAGTATGTCAACAAATAGGTGTTCACATTCAATAAATAATAATAATTATAAATTGTTATGAAATAACAAATTTTTGAATCAAATAAAAATGGTTTCAACAATAAGAAGTGACTTGGAAAAAGGAAGATTTAGAGTTAACTTTTAAAGCTTGTTAAAGAACTAGCATGAGAGTACAATTTTCTAGCTTTTCTTGATTAAAAGTTAGATTGAAGTAATAATAAAAGTAAAGAAAAAACAAAATAAAATATAATTATAGCTCTCCAATTTCATTTAGTAGACCATAAAATTCATTAAATACCCGAAATTCGCTATATTCCATAGAAATAAAATTGTTCAAATGAAAAAAGTGTTTAAAAAATTAAAAATTAATTTAAAAATATCTGAGGATGAAATAAATTAAATAAATGAGGATCTATAAAAAATAAAACAAAACAGTAATAATTGAGGGCAACATACTGCAAAATTTTTATTGCACTTGAAGGGGGTGATTCAAATTCCCTGAAGAGTTTCAGGAGGGAGGAGGGTTTGGGCCACCCAATTTTTAGCACTTTCGAAGTGCTGTACGAACCTCGACAGTCGAAATTTTATAAGAAAAAAACAATTTAAAAACGTAAAAAAGTACTTTCACTTTAGTTTCTTTTTTGTACGTACTCGGGGTTGATCCACGGCTATTTTAAGCCAAGAAAGAACAAAAACCGTACTAGATATTTAAGAAAAAAAGATTTTTTCACTTTTAACAAATAAAACTCTCATTTTTCTCGAAAAGGACGCCGAATATCAATAGGAATTCATAGATCAAAATATTTAAGCTTTCTGAAATATACTTAATTTTTATTTTATTTTTAGTTTATCGAAGGTTCAAGGTCTAAGGTTCCTGAGGTTCAAAGAAAGAAAAATTGGTTCTCATCTCGAAAATCATGGTACAAATACGATTTTTGCCTATTAAAATTCTCATTTTTCTCGAAAACTGTGCAAAATATGAATAACAGTTCATAGTTCAAAATTTTTTAGCTTCCTGAATTTTATGAGAATGTAACCGTAACAGTTTTATATAAAAAATTATCAAATAATACAGTAACAAAAATCTATCAAGGCGACTAAAATCGTCACTTCGCTCTACTGGGAATCAAACCTCAGAACTTTCAATTTCCGGTCGGGTCCTTTTCTAATTAAGAAATTTCCCCACCGGAGATCGGTAGTTTTGTGGTTCGATTCCCACTGAAGCGAAGTGAGCAGATCGTTTATCAGAAAAATGTAATTTAAAAAATCGTTGAAAATTTATTTTTCATCCAGACAGAAATAACGTTAAGTTTTTTTTTTTAATTTGAAGTGTTAATTTGATCGATAGTATTGGTTTCTAATTTTACTGATTGTGAAATGACATCTACACTGATCGATGTTAACTCCCTCTGACGATAATACAGATTCCCTTATGTTTGATGTTCGTCAAACTAAATGTTGTTTTAGTGGCTTTAAAAAAATTTATATATTTTTTGAAATTTTTTGTTAAAACACAGGATATCCATTTGGTAAGGGTACATTTTCATAGATTCCAGGAAGATGAACAATTTTGAACTATGAACTCAGTTTTATTACTCAGTGAATTAAAACAAACAGAAAAAAATTAACGTTCGTTAAAGTAAATGCTATTTTAGTCAATTTTTACCGATTTTTTTCTATAATTTTGGAAAAATGTATATAAGTAAACAAAATAAACATCTGGAATGGGTACATTTTAACAAATTTTTGGAAACTAAACAAGGTTGAATTGTAAATTGTCATTCATACTTTGTCTCGTTTTCGAGAAAAATGAGCTTGTTAATTGCTGAAAAAAATCCTTTTTCTTAAAAACATCTAGTACGGTTTTTTTTCTTCTTATTTCAAAATGACTGGAGGCATTACCGAAACACGCACAAAAGAGAAACTGGATGTGCACGTACTTTTGGGGTGAACTTATTTGAGGCTAGCCTCATGTATACTTTATCACTTTTTAGATGAACTTTGATCAAAGGGAATTTGAGAAGAGATTAGTCAAAAAGAAATACCTGTTATTTAACTTTTTTAACAATGAAGAAACTGAAAGAGTTTTTGAGTACCATCATCAGAAAGCGAAAGTTCCGAAACAGAATAAAATAAAAGCTTATGCATACAAAATAAATAAACAAATAAATAAATAAAGCTTATGCATCCATAACTGCTTAGAAGAAACTAAAAAAAATTATCGACAATCTACAAGAGAACACTTTCAAAATGTTATGGACTGCAAATTCATGGAATTCATTCAATGCTAAATCATACTTTCGCATCACGGGTCATTTCATTAATGAACGATCACAAAAAAAAAATTATTTTGAACAGTGAAACGGCAACAAAATGTACTGAAACAAAATTGAGTCAATTGATTGGTATTGAAAAATATAAGTTCATACTGAGCAATACAATATTGAAAGCAATTAAATTCTCAAAAAGTGCTTAAAAGAAAATTGAATTCCTAGCATGTATAATGCAGCAGCAAGTACAAAATTAATGGATAAAGTAGCAGATTTAAGGATTTAACTTTTTGGCGCCCACTTTGGTTTTAATGACCAGAATTTCCCTGGCTTTCCTCACATAATAAATTTAGCTGAAGTTTGTGAAGATGACGATGAAGATGTGAACTTATATTAGGAAACTCAAGGAAAATTTACATCCGAATTAAAAGTAATGGTACGCTTAAGAGCGCTTTCAAAAAAATTAAAATATTCTTAAAAATGGCGTGAGAAATGAAAATCTGTCTGTGACGTAAGAGTTGTTGCTCATGGATTTAGAAGCAAATTCCCAGCATGGTATTCACAAGAATTCATAATATAAATTAAAACAGAGGGAAAATTAAGGTTCAAATTAAAGAACAATAATTCTAATTGTTCGCAAAATTGCTTTGATGAAATAAGATCTTAAATTTTATGGTGGTTTTCAAATATTGGTTTGGGTTTTCATTTCGAACCTCATTTGATTCTGTCAAAAAGAGGGTGTCGGAAAGAGAGCATCGTGGTTTTGTTGCTGCTCCTGCCTGCTCGGGTATTTTTTATTTTTTTGTTTTTTTATTTAATTTATTTTTGTTGCCTCGATAAGGGTGCTGTATGAGATCCGAAACGTAGGTGCTTCTTTTTACAAGTACTTTTTTAATTGTGATTTAATAATAATAAAAATAAAAAGACGAAAGAAATAAAAAAGAAAAAGAAGGGGGTTTGATTGTTTGCCTTCTCATGTTTCTTTCATGTTTTTTGTCCAAAAAAGAAAGTTTTGCCTTTTCATTTTTGGGGGAAAAAGTTAATTTTTCACATTTCAGTAGGAGCATTTTATGGTGGTTTTCAAATATTGGTTTGGGTTTTCATTTCGAACCTCATTTGATTCTGTCAAAAAGAGGGAATCGTGGTTTTGTTGGTGTTCCTGCCTGCTCGGGTATTTTGTATTTTTTTTTTAATTTTATTTATTTATTTTTGCCTTGATAAAGGTGCTGTATGTGTTGCGAAACGTAGTTGATTATTTTTACCAGTGTTTTTTTCAATGTGATTTAATAATAATAAAAATAAAAAAGACGAAATAAAGAAAAAATAAAAGGAATGGGATTTGGTTGTTTGCCTTCTCACTTTTCTTTCTTGTTTTATTTTATTTTTGTCCGTAAAAGAAAGTTTTTCCTTTTCTTTTTTTGTTTTTCTAAAAACAAGACTGTTTGACAAAATACATGAAATATTAACTAAATAGATGAATTTTCTACTCAAAAATATAAGTTTTGAACCAAAAATGAAATAGTTAAATTTGTAGTTTAAATCATTCATTTCTGAACAAACAAACAAAAGAATTTGGAACAAAATAGTCAAATCTTCAAAGAAAGAAATAAACATTTAAATAAAAATAGTAATTTTTGACAAAAAATAGTCTTTAACAAAGTGTTTTAACTTTCAAATAAATAGATTAATCTTCAAACAAAAAAAAATAATTCTCAACAAAAAATGGAATAGTTGATATTTAAACAAAATCTGGCAAATATTCAACAATACAGTTGAATCCTCTACTAAAACAGATTTTTATTTTTTTAATCTAAATAGTATTATTTTAAGCCAAAGAAAATTAAAATTGTACTAAAAGAGACGAATATTCAACAAAAAAGTAAACTTTCTTCTAAAAAAGTTCAATTTTTAGCAAAAAAACATAAATTTCTAAACAAATAGTTGAATTTTTAACCAGAAAGATAAATTTTCAACTAAAATGAATAATTTTCTATGGAAGAATGTAAATTTCAAACAGAATATATGATTTTTTAAACAAATAGTTGAAGTTTCAACTAAAAATTTTAATTTTTCATTAAAAAATAAAGTACTTAAATTTTCATCTATAAAAGTGAATTTTTTAGCAAAACAGTTCAATTTTAAACCAAACAGATTAATTTTTCACTGAAATTGTGAATCTTCACTCAAAAAAATTAATTTAACAACAAATTTTAATCCTCAACCAAGGCAAGTTATCAAATGCTAACAATAAATTTGCATTTTTTTAATCCAAAAAGGTGAACAGTTTAATTTTTAAATAAAATAAAATAAAATTACTACCAAGAGAAAAAAAATATTTACTTTTAATCGCGAATGATAAATTTTCAACAAAGGTTATTTTCAACAAGTGAGCTAAATTTGAAACCAAATAGTGATTTAATAATAGTAAAAATAAAAACGACGAAAGAAATAAAAAATAAAAGGAAGGGGATTTGGTAGTTTGCCTTCTCATTTTTCTTTCCTGCTTTTTTGTCCAAAAAAGAACGTTTTGCCTTTTCTTTTTTAGGAAAAAATTTTTATTTTTGTTTACATTTCAATAGGAACACTTTATGGTGGTTTTCAAATTTTGGTCATTGGATTCTTGGATTTATTTTCAGGAATTCTGCACATTAATTTGCTTATTCGACGTTAAATAGGATTTTAAATTTGATATTAATCTCATTTAACTTTCTTTAATTTTGATCCAAATAAATTCTAAACAAATTTTCTAATTACTATGGGTTATAAATTTTTTTATTAAGAAGATCTGTAGGCTCTTTTTTTAAACCTCTCTGCTACATTTATAACTAAGCTCTAGATAAAGAAACCTTTCCCAAAATTTGGAAAAGGGAATAGTGCGTTCAGGACTTTGAGTAAGTCATAAAAAAATTAATTAGCAAATATCGGACAATCTCGTTAATGAACAATTTCTTAAAGGTATTTGAGGCAATTATTGCTAGGATTATGTCTTACATCATCTGGTCAAAAATAGCAGAAATCCAACATGGTGTTCATAGCTAAAGCCTTAAGAGATCGGAAACATTTGATGCAATATATTTAGATTTTGCCAAATGCTTTGATAAACTTGACGTCAATCTCCTATTTCAAAAGTATCAAAATACTAATTTATAAAACTACTGATACTATATATACAATGTGTGTCCCTGCAATTGGTTTTTTGTTGGGCTTAGGAAAATAGAGATCAAATTCAAAGATCAAATTTCAGACGTCTCGACTAGATGAAAAGAGCTGTGGAACTTTTATGCAAGAGTAATCCTAAATTAAAACCTCTGAGCCTTTCCTCTACTGAATGGCTTCTTTTTATAGTAATTAATCAATGTTAAGAGATTATAAAATTATCAAAAGTGTACTAATTATCAGATGACATACTTCATACCAGAAAAGATCTCAGTGACATAGAGAAGATTCTTCGTTGCAATAAAAACAACCGATGTTTCGAGAAATAAAATGTTCTCATTGGGAAACATAAATCCATATTCGTCAATAAGAATACCATTAGTTTGACATAATAACAAGGAGTTACTTTGTACTGTTTAAAGATAACGTAGACTAAGATTCTATTCTTAAGTTAATTATGTAATTAATGCATAAAAATTCTGAAAATAAAACCCAGAATCCATCGACCAAATTGCTCCTATTGCAATGTTAAAAAAGATTTTCTTTTATGAAAGATCTTCGTATGAAAATAAAAAAAAGAGGAAAGAAAAATGAGAAGGGAACCAACCAAATCTTCTTCCTTCTTTTTTTTATGTCTTTCGCCTTTTTTATTTTTATTATTATCAAATCACAATACAAGAACATTTCGATACTCACATAGCACCCTTATCAAGGCAAAAACATTATAAGTTGACTTCTTATTTTTCTTTCCGCTTTTTTTGTCGAAAGATTCTCTTATAAAAGAAAATCTTTTTTTTTTTAATGCAGTAGGAGCATTTTATGATGGTTTCCCATATTTGGTCGTTGGGTTCTTGATTTTATTTTCAGGAATTCTATGCATTAACTTGATTTTAATCAAATTTAAATTTAATTAAATTTTGATTATGTAGTTATTAAAAATTGTTATTTATACAGGTTTAAACTTTAGCTATGATATCTATCATGACCAATGTGAAAAATGGAAAACAATTAAAAAACTTTCAATAGTCATATTGTTTAAAAGTAACCAATTTTGGTTCAATTTTGTTTTTATAGAAAATTTAGATATTGCAATTTTAACAAAATAGATTAATTTTTAACAAGGGAGGTAAATTTGGTATACAAAAAACGAATTTTCGAAAAAATATGTGCATTATCACACAAATAGTTGGATGTTCTACTAAAAGATATAATTCTAGGACAAAAAGAAAATTCTAAAACAAAAAAAGAAAGCATTTTTAATAAAATAGTTCAATTTTCAAACACAGTGATAGAATTTCAACTAAAATTATGAATCTCCGACAAAAAATTCATTTTCAACCAAAAAATACGAATATTCGACAAAATAGCTGAATCTTAAACTAGAAATGATGAATTTTTTACTAGAGGGATTAATTAAAAAAAAGAGATTACTTTCCACCTAAAACATTAATCTTTTGTCAGGATAATAAATTTTCTACAATAAAACAGGAATTTTCAACAAATTACATAAATTTTGAACCAGATAGTTGAATTAAAAAAAAAAAATTGTGAACAAGATTGGAAAATTGAAATGGTTAATTAAAACCATTCATTAAAAGAAATTCAACAAAATAAATACTTAAATATTATAACACATATTTTTAACTAAAATAATAATTCTTCGACAAAAAATATAGTTTTTAACATTATAGTTCAACTTTAAACCAATTAGTTTTATTTTTAACCAAAACAGATGAATATTCAATAAATTTACTAAATCCTCAACCAAAACAAATTATTACTTTTTCAAGAAATAGTTGCATTTTTAACCAAAAAATATAACATTTCCAGAAAAAGTGCTTAATTTTTTATAAAGCAGATGAATTTTGACCAAAAACATTAATTTTTACCCAAGAAGATTAACGTTTTTTTAAAAACAAGGCTGTTTGAAAAAATACATAAATTCTTAACTAAATAGTTGAATTTTCTACTACAAAATATAAGTTTTTAACCAAAAATGGAATAGTTAAATTTTTAGTTTAAACCATTCATTTGGAACAAAATAGTCAAATCTTCAAAGAAAGAAAGATAAATTCTCAACAAAAAATGGAATAGTTGATATTTAAACAAAATATGACAAATATTCAAAAATATAGTTGAATCCTACACTAAAACAGATTATTAGTTTTCATTTAAACAGTAGTATTTTAAGCCAAAGAAAATTAAAATTGTACTAAAAGGGACGAATTTTCAACATCAAAAAATAGATAAACTTTCCGCTAAAAAAATTCGCTTTTCAGCCAAAAAAACATAAATTTATAAACAAATAGTTAAATTGTTAACCATAAAGATAAATATTCAACTAAATTGAATGATTGTCGACCGAAAAATGTGAGTTTCCAACAATATACATGAATTTTTTAACAAATAGTTGAAGTTTCTAATAAAAAATTTAATTTTTCATTAAAAAATAATATCGTTAAATTTTTATTGAAAAAAGTGAATTTTCAGCAAAACAGTTCAAGTTTAAATCAAACATATTAATTTTCCACTGAAATTGTGAATCTTCACTCAAAAAAATTAATTTAACAACAAATTTTAATCCTTAACGAAGGCAATTTATCAAATGCTAACAAAACAGTTGCATTTTTTTAACCCAAAAAAGTAATCACGAATGATAAATTTTCAACAACAAAGGTGAGCTACATTTTAGATTTAGTGATATTTTCATTAAAAAAAGGTTAAATCTCTACCAAAGGAGATCAATTTTTAACAAAAATGTTAAATTTTCAAACTAAAAATGCAAATGTTTTAGAAAAAAAAATTTTTAATCCTGAAAAGATGAAGTTTTAATAAATGAGTTATTTTTATACCAAGAAACATGATTTTTCGTCTAAACAGCTGGAATTAAACGAAAACAAGTTGAACTTTCAACCAAATATTTGAGTTTTCAAGTAAATGCCGAATAGGGCCAGTTGTTAGAATGTTAAATTTTCAAAACAAAAATCATTTTTAGCCAAGAAACATAAATTCTCTACTAACAAAGGCGAATTTTTTTACCCAAAAATACGAACATTCAGCAAAATGTTAAATTCGAAACTAAAAAGACAATACTTCTAATAATTCAATTCGCATTTAAACAAAAAAAAATATATAAAAAGGGGGAATTTCATGGTTAATCTAGGAAAAAGAGGACTTCTTGAAAAAAGAGAAAAGAGGACAATAGGGGAATAGGGGTAAGAGTGTGAAATCTTATATGAATTAGCATTTTCACACATAGATTGCTGCCCATTGCTGCAGATTTCATAATTCGTTTTTTTTAGATAAAATCCAGACCATAGAGACCTTTCATTAATAACAGTTACTATAAAGTGATTAAAAATGACTTAAGTTACTTTTTCGAAATCCACGGTATCTATTCAACTACTACAAACTAACTTCTTGTTAATATCTGAAACTGATGGACTTCTTGTTAATATGTCAAACTAATGGACTTCTTGCTGATGAATATGGATTATTGTTTCCTCATGAGGAGAGCACTTTGTCGCTCGAAACGTCAATTATGCTAATGACAACAAAGGATCTTCTCTGCAACATTGAAATCTTTTCCGGTCTGGTGTATGTCATTTTATAACCAGTACACTCTATAAAATTACCTCTTAACAAAACATACTCTCTCAACAGAACATTGTGGCGACAAATACATAACTCTTTCACTGATTGTATTCTGATTTAATTTGTTGTTTAACAAACTAAAATTTGCGCTAGAAAAAAATAAACCACACTCGACACTGAACATCAACAGACAATAAACTCCGCAATGACCCTGAAACTGTTTTAGCCAAACACCTTAGCATTATGAGAAATGCAATCGAATTTACTGTGGACTACTTATTCTTGATGCAAAGCATACATGTTAAACTTTTATTATGACCCCTATGACTAAACGGGGTCGTGAAATGTCATCCACGTCTTTAGAAAAGTTTGAAACTATCTACCGAGAATCTAGGAGTAAGCGAACTAATGATAAATCAATTTTTTGGAAAAAATTAGTGGTGCTCGGTGTTAGCATATGTAGGACATTAGGAATATGATTATTGATCCTTGGCTTACGAAAAATATTCCATTAAAATACTGATGTCAGTTTATTTTGTAATGAAATGTTCAATGTGTTATAAAAACTGCCAATAAAAAATCAAAACTAGTATATTCAATAATTCGATAATATTGGATAACCACCTATGTGGTTTCCTCTATATGATCCTACCCGGATAGCACACAATTTTCCCTAAACATTCCTGGAATATTCCAGTAGAAATTTCGGAGAATTCCGAAAAATTTTCCTGGCAGGTTCACTGACATTTCCCGAACCTTCCTTAGGAATATTTTTAAACCTTATTTTGGAATTTTTCGAAACTTCCTTTCTTCTATCTCTGGTGTTCTTTAAATGCAGAATTGGTCTAATTATTAAATAATGATCTCAAATTGATTTATCAAGTTATTTTTACTCACTCCTCAATTATACTTTGAGCCAACGACTTTCATTAATCCTGAAAATGAACGACTATTTCCAACTCCGGATGATCAAAATTAAGAAAATTAGGATGACACGAGGGGGAACCAACTTTGGTAATCAGAGTAATCCTTCATGATCCACTTATCATCTGGGGTAATTCCGAGTTGGGTAGTCCTGAAGAAAAAAGTGATACTGGTGGTACATTCTTAGAAACTTTGAATTTACTATGGAAACTTGAAGGATAAGCTTGAGAATTAGTCTCTAACTTAGGGAATTAAACTCTTGAAAATTATTATGGGCATCACACTGTGAATTTATTATTATCAGGGTGGCGATTCTGCGGACGATTTCCAATTCCCGGTCATTTCCCTGTTTTCTCGATCTAGTTTTTTAATTTTTCCGGCACACTAAAAGTAACATATTATTATTGGTGGAAAAATGCAAACATTTACAAAAAAGATTGATTTTCAAATAAAATTCTGAATCCTTAACTAATACTGGAATTTTAAACCAAACAGATGAAATTCTGACTAAAATGATGATTACTTAACTAAAATATTTAAATTGTTAACCAAAAAGATTAATTTCTAAACAATGAGAGTAATTCTCAAACAAAAAAATTAACTTTCTACTAAAAAAATAAAAATTTTGAAGAAAATACATGAATAAAAAAAAAATAGTTGAATTTTCAAACAAAGGATACAAATCTTCGACCAAATAGTTGAATTTTAAACAAAATAAAAATTAATTTTCTAGATAAAATGGAATAGTTACGTATATAGTAAAAAAATTTATTTTCATCTTAACTTTCAAAACCGAAAAAATTATAATTTTTACTAAAATCATCCAATGAAAAAACAAGTTTTCAATCAAATAGCTCATTTTTCAACCAAACAAATGAATTTTTAATTAAAATGATGAATCTTTAATAAATGAATAATTTTTAACAAAAGAGTTTACTTTTCAAGCAAGAAAATTTATTTCTAACCTAAGAGATGAATTTTCAACTAAAATTATGAATATTTAACTGGAATACCTTAATTTTCAAACAAAAAGAAGAATTGTTGAATTTTATACCTACCAAAAATATGAACTTTCAACCAATAATCTTAATACTCTACGAAAAAATACGAATTTTCCACAATTTTCATGAATTAAAAAAAATTGTTTTATTTTTTTCAAAAAAGATAAAATTTCAACCCAAAATAGAATACTTGGAGTTTTCATTAAAAATGTCATTCTTAACAAAAAAATCAGATTTTGAGAATAATAGATGAATTTTACACTCGAAAATTTAAGTTTTGAGTTGAAAAACTGATTTTTAACAAATTAGTCACATTTTCAAAAAAAACATGAATTTTAATTAAAATGATGAAACTTCAACAGAAAAATTTATTTTTAACAAAACAACTACTGAAATTCTGACTTAAAACAATTTTAAACCAGAAAGATGCATGAATAATTGAGGTTTGAACCAAAAAGGTGAACTTTCAACAAACAAGATTATTTTCTACTAAAAAGATTCATTCTGAACTAAATATTGGATAATCAAGTTTTTAGTCAAAAATGAATGTTTAACTGAAGAATTAAATTTTTATTTAAAATAATAGAATTTTCAACTGGAATAATAGATACATTTTCAGTTTAAAACACAAAATAATTTTGAACCAAAAAAGAAACAAATTTTCAGCAAAATAGTTCAATTTTCGGCAAAAAATTACTTTTTATCCAAAGAAAAAACAGGTTTTGAATTGAATCTCTTATATTTCAGACTAGAAAATGAATTTTTAATTAAATTCATGAATTTTCAAAAAAAAATTTTAAACAAAGAGTTTAAATTTCAACCAAGTAATTTTATTTCCATTCTAAAAAATAAATTTTCACTAAAATGACAAATATTGAACTATTATAATTGAGTCTATAATCTCAAGGAAGAATTTTTTAACAAGAAGATTATCTTGCAAAGAAAAATATAATTTTCTACAAAAAAAATCCATTTTTAACAAAATATGTGAGTTTTCAACGAAATAGTTGTATTTTCAATTAAAAAAGAGTTCATCCAAGTTGTTGAATTTTAGTCAAAAAATAAAAATGCGAATTTTTCAAAAAGTCCATGCATTTTCAAAAAGCGAATTTAATTTCTAAATAATTAAAAAATAAATAAAAATCTTATAATAAATTATCATTTATTTAGAGTAAATTATAAATTCACCAAAAGTGTTAAAATAATAAAAATTTGAACTTTACTGCAATCAGAGGTAAATTCCCGGTTTTTAAATTAATTTCCCGGTCATTTCCTGGTTTTTTCCCAGTCCATAAACCGTCTTCTTTGACCGTTTCGATAATCATCTCCCACAAAGGTGAAACTCTCAAAAATTAAGAAATTACAAAAAAAAAATATTTTGCAATGTGTGATTTTAAAATAAGATATTTAGAATCTACAAGTTTTTACAATTACATATGTATGTAATTTTTCTAAAAAAAGTTTTTAATTTGTCAGCTTTTCATATAGACTTCAGATAGATAGCACATTTGTAGTTTTAAAGGTTTGGTTGGAAATTTAACTATTTTGTTTAGAATTAATGTTTTTAAATGAGATTGTAATGTTTTGCATAAATTATCTTCTTGATTTAAAATGCCTACTTATTTATTAAAAATGCACCTGTTTCTTTAAGACAAAAAGGTTAAATTTTGTTAAAAATTCAACTGTTTACAGAAAATTGGTAGTTTATCTTGCAAATTTAAAAATATGGATTAACTTTTTTTCTTGTGGACTAAAAAATCAACTATTTGGTTGAAAATTTAATTGTTGGTTGGAAAATTCTACATTTTAGATGAAAATTCATATCTTTTGTTAAAAATTAATTTTTCAAATTGAAAATTTAAATTTTCCATTTGTGGTAGAAGATTGATCTTTTTAGTTGAAAATGCAACTATTTATTTGAAAATTGATGTAGTGTATTGTTAAAAAATCTTCTTCCTTTGTAGAAATATAATATGTATGGCTAAAAATTCCAACATTTTATGGTTTAAGTACCAACTATTGCATTTGGTGTTGAAAATTCGTGATTGTTAATCGAAAATTCCATTATTTCGTTAAAAATGCAAACTGTTTTCATAAAAATTTAATCATTTTGTTGAAAACTCAACTCTGACTAGAAAATTGATCCTTTGAGGTTGAAATTTAACTGTTTGTTTAAAAATTCTCAAAAACAATACATTTCTTTATAACTTATGGTCTAAATAACAAGTTATAATGTCGCGTTAAGTATAAAAATGTGCATAGTTCACAGGTTTCAAAACAATTAAAAATTGCGAATGAATCGAATTTACAAATAAATAATTATTTTTAACTACCTCAAGCTCATATATTTTAAGTTTTAAAAGGATTTCTGGATAGAAATATTTATTTATAAATTGCTAAAAATTTCAAGATTATAAATACGAAGAAAACTTTCGAGTATGAAAATGTTAATATTGGAAGTCTTTTAAACCTATAAACTTCAAACTTACAAGTCTATATCATTGTCAACTTTATACAGTAAAAAAAACCTTACCACTTTCATATGATTATTCTCATTAAAATTTTAATTTTAATTATTTAAATGTTAATTTTTTTCAGATCAGAAGATTCGGTACACGTGGCATTCACTATGGGCATCCTGTCAGTTTTTCGATCTAAATTAAAGAAAAGGTAATATTTTTTATCGTAAAAATATACGAATATTAGGGTAATCTATGCTAGAGTATAAAAAATATTTCTAAATGATTTATATAATTTGTTGTAAATTAATGAGAATATTAATTTAAACTGTAAGAAGACTTAATTATTTATTTAATTGTTTTTCTTAAGAAACTGTCGATAAAATCCATTATTCATTTCCTTTAAATGTTTTTTTAAGAAAGAATCGAGGTGCGTTTCCTAACCAATCTCGATTTCCGAATATGCCGTCGGTTTTGATAGAAAAATTAATTAATTTCGCTAAAAATTCACGTATTTTGTTTAAAATTTTTCTTTTTTTTTTAAATTGACTTTATTGCTTAAGAATTCATCTTTATGGTTAAAAATTGAAATATTTTTGTGAAAAATTTAATTCTTTTATGAAGATTCATCATCAATTTTTTTATGAAAATTCAACAATTCTATTTTTGTTTGTAGATTTCTCTATTTTAAATAAATGTTTGAAAATTTTAATTGGTTGAAAGTTTACCTACTTTGTTAAAAATTAATTTTTTTGTTGGAAATGTACCATTTTAGTTCCACATTCATCTCTTTGGTCAAAAGTTCAACGATTTTGATAAAAATTCTTTTTTTTTATTAAAACTTTAATTTTTAATGATAATTCAATCATTTCTGTTAAAAATTAATCTTTTTTTTTAATTTCATTTCTATCATGAAAATTTTTAATGTTTGGTTAAAAAATCATTTTTGTTTCAGTAAAAGATTCTATTACTTTGGTAGAAAATTTAATCATTTAATTGAAAAACAAAATTTTTATTTGGTTTATGTATTTTCTTGGCAATTCATGTTATTCATTTAAAATTCAACTACTGGATTGAGAATTCGTCTTTCTCAGTATAAGGTATTTTTCTGGAATAAAAATTTGTTTTTTGTTTTTAATTCAACTATTTGGTTAAAAATTACCATACTTTTTAAAAATTAAACAATTTTTTTAAAAAGTATCCCTTTTGGTTGAAAATTCATTTTTCTTACAGAAAATTAATCGTGCAACTGCTTGGTTGAAAATGCATCTATTTTGGTTGGGGATTCAACTGATTTATTGAAAATTCGTCCTTTCTGGTTAATTTTAAGTATTTAATATTAGAAATTAAAATCGTTTTTTGTTGAAATAACAACTATTATATGTTTTGTTGAGATTTCATTTTTTTCCTTGGAAAATAAGCTGTTTTCCACAAAATTCATCTTTTTTAAAGCTTTTTAATTAAAAATTAGTATTAAGTATCAGTATTTATTTATCTTTTATAAGTTATAAAATTTAAATATTCAATAGACAATTCATGTATTTTGATGAAAATTAACTTTCTTGTTTGAAAATTCTTCTTGGACTGCTTAGAAGGAAAATATTTTTTAAAGTGAAAGTTTCCGTATTTGGTTGAGGATTCAACTATTTTGTTGAAAATTCTTATTTTTTTGTCGGACTGAACTGTTTTATAATTGGATTTTTTCCCTTGAAAATTAGGTTTTTGACATCAAATTTGATTATTTAATTTTTGTTGGAAAATGTACCTTTTTTTGTTGAAAAATCAACTATTTGATCGTAAATGAACTTTTTTTTTAATTCAGCTATTTTGTAAAAAATTTATCATTTGGCTTTAAAATTTAGTAATTGGTAGAAAATTACACTATTGGGCTGCAAATTAAGCTTTTTGTTGAAAATACATATTTTTAGTTGAAAGTTAGATTAACTTAGAAAATTTAGTTTTTTGGTCAAAAATAACTATTAATTTAGAATTTTAACTATGCTGTTGGAAATTATTGTTTTTATCGGAAAATGTAGCTGTTCCTATTTTGATTTGAAATTTTTTCTTTATTTAATTATTTGCATTTAATTCATTCTTCATTTATTTAAGTAATTCATTCAACTGGTTCAAAATTAGTTTTAATTTAATTTAATTTAATTAATAATGTATCTGGTTAGAAAACTAATCTTATTTATTCAAAGTTTGTTGAAAAAGACGTATTTGGTTGAGAATTTAATCATTTTTAAAAAATCGTCTTTTTTGTGAAATTCAGTAGGTTGATAATTAATTTGTCCCCCAGTAAATTATTTTTTCAACTTCAAATTTGAATGTTCCATTTTTTTAAAAACTCATCTCTTCTGTTTCAAATATCAACTATTTGGTTGAAAATTAACGTATTTTGTTGACAATTTTTCTATGATAGTAAATTAATCTTTTTGGGTGAAAATTCATATTTGCCAAAAGCTTAATTAGGTTGCTGAAAATTCAAATATTTTTTTAAAGCCATCTTTCTTGGTCTTAAATTCGCCTGTTTCTTTGAAAATTCGTCCTATTTGATTAAAAGTTTACTTTTATGGTATAAAAGTCATGTTTCTTCATTAAAAATTAATTTTTGTTTGAAAATCCTCCTGTACTAAAAAATTGGTCTTTTTGGATAGAAAATTGACCTATTTGGTTGAAAATTCTGCTTTAAAATTTGCTCGTGCTGATAATGTTTGTCTCTACATTTTATTATCAGAACAGAGAAGTTTGACATTTCCAGAGTAGACCTGGAGAAACTGGAAAGTCCTAAAATTTTAAAACCGGATGACCGTAGCAACCCTGTACTCCTTTGGATATCAAGATAATAATGAGAAAAAAAATAGGATCAGATAACTGACAGAAGGTCTCGTTAAAAAAATCCATAGCCTCGTTCAAATATTCATCGCGGATCTATATTTATTTAACGAGCAGCGGCTAATGGACCGATAATGCCCTGATACGGCTAGCTTGGGATTATAACCTTCTCACGAGGTTTTATAGTGTGAGACACGAAATCTTTTACTCGTTGCATTTTGTTCGTGGTTGCGGATAACGGAAAAAAATTGAAAAAAAAATTGAAAAAGGGATTGCTCCTATCGTAGCCAAACCGCGATCGATCGATCCACATTGGTGGTTGCATCAGTGCATCGCTAGCCTTGCGGGAAATCAATCACAAATAGCAGCTGCAGCAGGTTCTAATTAGGATTTCTACAAAAGAGGCTAGAAAATTAAGCGAGAATCGCAGTCACTGATATATTGCATGGGTGCTTGTCTTCTTCCATCTACTTCCACGAACTTAAATCTGACAGAACTCTCGTAATAATTGTGCTTTGTCGCAATAAAAACTTGGGACGGATTTTCAAAGACTTTGTGGAAAGTTTCGAGTAGTCTCTAAAGGAAACTTTGAACGGGCATGCAAATTTAAAGAGAGCAGGAAACTACGAAGGTTTCTAGACATTTTTGATGTACAAATGTTATGTCTTTCCGGCTTCCCAAGTACTTAAGACAAGTGTAAATAGTACATCGTGTATCAAAGGCGTAAAGGAAACTATTTTGACGATTGTAAACTTGCCGCCCGAGCAAAGCGAGGGCGGCAATCACGCGATGCAATGTAGCCATACACTTCTTTGGTACACACGATACTTTTTGTCCAATCTCCTTTGAAAACAAGCTATGAAGCACATAAATGATATTTGGGGTTCTTGAAAATTTTTAATTATAAGTGAAAGGTGATAGTCCAGCGATGCAATTTTTATAAAGATAAAGATAATTTCCTTAAAATTCTCCCTTCCGTGGTGCAGTGTGTGTATAGTGGGCATAAAGTTTTATGTAGCGGGCATAAAGTTTCAAGTATACCAGGGTGGAACGGAGGGTGATCCATCTTTTATTTTTAATTATCATGCATACTACTTGGAAATTGGTTCGAATCCATAGAGAAGTGAATGCATTAAACTAAACGATATTTAGAGGTTTCGCAAGCCCTATGAAGTTTATCTCGAATTTCTGATATCAAAAAAAAACGTCCTGGTACATTTTATTCAGTACCCTCAATATTACGTGAATCGAGTTGAATTATTTCATTCTTTGCTTTTATATCTACAGTGAGATATCTTTTTAGTTTAAATTAAGATTTTATAAACATTGGCTTTATTATTTGTTTATAACTAAGAAGTCAACTAAAAACTGAAGGTTTCAGAAAAAACGCATCTTTCTAGCAATACTGTAATAGATAATAGTTATAAACAATAATTATTTATAATTATGTTGGTTTACTTGCATTAAATATTACTACATGAAATGAGACGTGGACGAAAAGTTAAAAAATTTAGAAAAAACCGGTAACCGGTAACCGGTATTAGAGGAAATAGTTGCAAATAATAAAAATTTGTTTAAACAATTATTCTTGCTAAATTTTACATTTTATTACGTCACTCTAATTACAAAGTGGACAAAAATTAGAAAATTTCAGAAAATAACGGAATAACGAAAATATAATAATAACGGAATTAGGAGAAAATAGTTATAAACAATAACAAATTGTTTGAAAACCCAGATGTGTTAATTTGCATAAATTATGACCGCGCTCGGAGTGAAAAGTGGTCAAATTTGGAATATTTCAGAAAACACGACGATTTTCTAGATTTTAAAGAAAATATTATAAAAAATAATACAAAATTTTTTTTAAAAATTTTCTTTGTTTAGTAGAATTTATTATGGCCTTGCTCTAACTGACAAGTTAAAAACAATTTGAATAATTTGGAGAAAGCCGCGATCTTCTGATCCTATTCTGAGAGAAAATTACTAAAAACGATAATAAAGTGTTGAAACAATTTATATAAATAACTAATTATCAGAATAAAGTAGTATTTTATATATTAAAAACAATTTGTATTTGAAAAAGTGCAAAAAAAAACATAATTAGGGCCAAAATCTCGCAATAAATAATTTTACTCATATTTTACTCAGAATTTCTAAACATCATTGAAAAAAGTTTTAATGAAAATTCAAAAATGTATTTTTTATTGGAATACAACAAATGGTGAAAAGGGAAGGAGGGGGATAATCATAGAAATTCGAACAAAAAGATCTGGACAACACTGATATAATTTTTAACGGAAAATTACCAAATATTGATTGATATCAATATTTTTTATTTCACACCAAAAATTGTGAAAGTTTCGGCCGAAAAATAAACTTTTATCTCAAAAATTTACGTTTTTGAAAATTGATCGTTGAACTAACTTGTTAAAAAATAACTTTTCCAATTGAAGTTTCATCACTTTAGTTATTACAATACTGACAATTGACCTTTCCTGTAGAAAAACAGTCTGTTTGGATTGAAATTTCAAAACTTTGAAAGAAATTTGTATTTTTTTATTAACTGAAAATTCAACTCTTGTTTAAATTTCGTCTTTTTGATCTAAAAATTTATCTCTTTTAGTAGAAATGTTATCTTTCTTGGTTAAAAATGCAAGTGTTTGGTAGAAAATTAACCAGTTTTAGTTGAAGATTTAACTGCTTTGTTAAAAAAAATTTTTTGGTTCCATTCAATAATTCTTTACTTTCAATGAAAAAATTTTGTTGTTGATGATATAAACTATCACGATTTATGTTTAATATTTTTTAATCACCCGATTTTTTTCCATCTTTTTTGGTTGAAAATGCAATTAGCCTCTTATTTCTCTAAAGCACCAATTTAACTTTTTTACAGAATAAAATATATTATTAATTAAGCTGTTTTTAAAATAATTGCAATAATAAATTTTGTAATTTTAGTATAATTCCTTTTATCTTGATAAAGATTTACTTTCACAAGTAAAAAAGTATAGCTTTATAAAAAAATTACCAAAATGGAAAAGAGATATTCAATATGCTCAATATGTATTACATAATTATTTCAATATTTCCCCCTTTCCAAAAAAATCCTCTTTTTCCCTATGTTTAACAAAAAATTTCCCTTTTTTGCCTAAATGTGAACTAATTATTCTAGAACCCAATAATAAAATTAGAGACTTTTTGCTTGAAAGAGAATTTTTTAAAATTAAAAAGCCTAATATTGTATTGTTCGTTTAGAATTACCCTTTTTTTAAAGATATTATAACTTGGCTCAAAATTTACTTTTTAAATAATTTTTTTAAAATTATTAACTATTTTATTGAAACTTTGATTTAAAAATACGAGAAAAAATGGTTCAAAGTTGGGAGCATTTTAGAATAGTTTAGACTTGACTAATTTTTTTAACACTTTTGGAATAATAAAACGCAACAAAAATTGAAAATTTCACCTGAGTACTCCCTCAATTGAATTTTCAAAAGCTGTGATTTAGAAAAAAAATATTCTAATAGAAAAAAAAGTTAAAAGCGACAACCTCTTAAATACATTAAGCTCTTCATATTTATTATAAAAAATTATGATCTTTAGATTGAAAAATTCAATTATCATGCTTTAGTATGTTGTGAATATTTCTAACATAAACTAAGTACCTATTCAATGAATATGCATGTACCGTGCTATGCATATGAAGTACCTAATCATCTCACGTGACATATTCCCTTTATAGTCAGAGACTAAAATACAAAAATAGTTTTAATTTGGCCTTTTTTGTTTTTTCGTTAAGGGAGGTTTGTCATGACCTAAATTTTCAAATCTACTTTTTTGAGATATTGCGTTGGAATTCGAACCCAGAAGATCGAAACCGCAATTTTTTGTAATGTCCATGTTTGTGTGTGCGTAACTTTTTTTCTCATCGCCATATATCGAAAAGTTCGCGTCTTCGAGATGCATCGATTGACATCTTGTTGGAAAACTTTTATACCTATCAGTACCGATTTCTGACGTTTCAAAAAAATGGTTTACTCTGTTTATATGGATTTTTTTTTATATTAAAAATATATAAATACTATATGTAGTGCTTGTTTTTGTATTTACGAGATGCATCGAACGAAGTCTTGTTGGACTTTTTATGACGCACTAATACAGACTTATAAAATTTCAAAAAAAATTTTGTATTCTGTTTACATGAAAAAAACTGTTTTAATATTCTAAACAAATTGTGTACTATGTTTCTGTAAGAAAAACTGTGTCTCCTATTAGGAATACTGCAGTACTGTATCTGAAATGCTGGTGCGTGCCTTCGAGATTTTATGATCTAGCAACACCAATTTAACAATTTAAAAAATATATTATTTATCTCCATGATATAAGAATAACTTTTTTAATATTGGGAATATAATAGCAATGCATAATATATATATTTGTTCGCGTCTGCGAGATTCTTCGATCTGAGAAGTTTTATCTATCTTCAAATTTTATCTATCTTCATACCTTGTTATGCATGTTGGAAATCTCTTAAATTTTGCTAAATTTTCGATAAAGTTTAAAACTTATTAAAAGTATTAAATTAATTATTGCAATTATCTTTTAATCAGCTTTAACAACTAATAGGTTTTATTTTATTACAAATTAACCCATTAAGTCCTGACTGGACACATTTTTAAGATTTTTTTCAACTGCTCTATCAACTATGAAATGGGTCATAGAAAAAATTGAGAATACCTATTTCCGACGTAAAATTATCTGAGCTTTCGATTTATGCAGTTAGAATTTAAAAAAAACGCATATTTGAAAAGTTATATTTGCTTATTTGACACAGAAAATCTTTAAGATGTGCGATGTATATTCATGCACACCCTGCTTTTCAGTTTATCATAAATAAGTTAGAATCTTATACTAAGTTTTTGGATTATTGATGATAAAAGGTTTTATT
>JAAAKG020188063.1:0-25023 GCA_010014905.2 Druon quercuslanigerum | reverse complement strand
AAAGGGTGTGGGAGGTGTGTTAAGGAATAGGAAGAAGGTAAAAGAAAAAATGTAAACCCTTAGGGGACACATTAGAAAAAAAACACACTATTCAACTAAACTGCTTCGTTGAAGGTTTTCTTTTTGATAAATATTAAATTATTTTTATGAAAATTCAAATGTTTTTCAGAAAATGAATTTTTTATCAAAAATAATATTTTTGGTTACAAAATTCAACCTTTATGTAGTTAAATTGTCCTTTCGACTTTGAAATTCATTTTTTTTTTAAATTGATGTACTATCGTGGCCCTCCACTTGGATTCGCCTAGAATACACTAATGAATATGAGCAGAGTTCTTTAAAATATTTACATTTTGATAATATGAAAAGCAAAGAATCAAGTGTATCGCAGCTGATGTAAATCGAGTTACATAAATTCATACTTTGATAAAATCAATATTTAAAAAAAATTAATTTATTGTTTGCCAATAAATTGTTCGAAATATTATACTATTGTACATAATTCTCTAAAATATCAGTCCTTTTTAATATGACACTTTTTCATCAGAGCGATCTGTATTTATTCTCTTTACTAATATAAAAATTGTTTCGAAACGTTTTTGTAAATTTTCGTAAATCTTTAAAAAATGTCAACTATGCTTAGTTTTTGCAAATATGTAAAAATAACTAAATATCTTTTCACATTTTATATAGCAATTTTTTAAAACTTGTGAACATCTTTTTCTATTTAAAACATTATTTTCAATGAAGATGATAAAAAATAGTTTAAACACATATATCGGCTAAGTTTTTCGCAACTTATAATTGGGCGACAATTGGGCCCTAACTGGGCAGCCCTATCAAGAACAGCCTTGACTTTTGGAAAAAATTCGAATAAAGGGCAAAAGGTACAACAATATTCTTGAAGTTCCTAAATAATTAGGACGCGCCAAATTAAAAATTAAGTAAAATAAATTATTATCCCTTGTTATTTTAAAAATCGTAGCTGTTCTTTTAAAATTCTCGAAAGAGAATTTTCTCAAAAACCCATCTTTCTGAATTTTTTTTGTTTGAGAAGGAAAGATTTTGTAATATGTACTACATATTACAGATGCTAAAAAAAACTCTTTAAAAAAATAGTTTTTTTCATTCTTTCGGCAACAACAAAATGTATTAAAAAAATGTTTACATAGAAGTTAAAACAACTACTACTATTTGATATGGGAGAAAGTCAGCTTATTTCAAATCTCATATTTAAACGTCAATATATACCGGGTGCGCAAAAATAGTTCCGGACTAACTGAATATTTTCTCAGGTAAAAAATTTTTCATCGTTGAATGAGGAGTTCAGTAATAAACTTTAATTGGACCTTGACAAGGGCCTTTAAGCTAATTTCAAGGTCAACTTAAAAAAAAGTGTAAACCCCCTTTTTGGCATCTGAAATCAAACGAGCGGAAAATTTTACGTTAAAATATGTACTAAGGTCATAGGTTCAATTTGACCTTGAAGATCACTCTAAGGTCATTAAAACTTAAAGAAGGTCTGGTCACCTCTGTAAGCAGCAGCTTTTGAAAAAATTGCATGCTAATGGACGTTATTAGTTTCAACAAGGCGCATTAAATGGCGACCTCTAATTTGGCTTAGAGCGCGTATCACTACGAAAACACTTGTACAATACACTAGACTTAGCCGAAGTTGCGATAAAATGTTTATTAACGAAACTGTTTTTTAACAAATTTGCATCTTTTTAAACGAGACAATGATACTACGTGTGGTTTGATGCCAATGCATGCTATGTATTAAAATAATATACATTTATGGAAATGATGTAGAATTTGAGAGACAAAGTCGAATGCGAAACACGAGATGAGAATGTGTTCGTTAAAGCCGAAGGAGCTTTAACAAAAGAGAATATACAATACAATAGATTATCAAACGCTAAGCACGAGAACCAGCAGTCGCGCGCCTTAGACTCGCTAAAACTTGCGAGACGCGCGCGATGAGAATATGCCCACAATGCCTGAAGGGTGATATTTAGGCTTTTTGGTGTGTGTAATTTCGAATTTTTCTGTTAAATCTCTTAGGAGTTTGTTGACAATCTCTGGGCCATTATAAAATGATACGTTTGTGAAATGCTGTTTATTGTAATTCCATCAGATTTGCTAATCAGTATAAGTTTCATGAATTATGTAAATGAATCTACAAAGACTAAAATATATTGTAAATTTCTCTTTTTCTCATAAACCCTGCCTAACTTTAGTTACTTGGCTTTATTCTTTGAGAAGTTGGGAAATTTTTTACGTATAATATCACGTTAGAACGTACGCCTGGTTATAAGTTGTGTTCGGACATTTTAAGATAAGTCCCCAGTGGGCACAAAACTTGAGGATGTCCTGAAGGGGTCTTTGGGACTTCCCTAAAACGTCTTTTGTAACATTTTTTTGGACATCCTAGGGATGCTCTTCTGACGTCTAATGTCAGTCCGAAAGATGTTCCAAGAACGTCCATCTCTTTAAGACGTCCTTAGGACATCTGTAGTACATTGGATGTCTTAGAGACGTTGATTGGACTGACATATGACGTCCTATGTACGTCGCTAGGACGTTTTTGCAATTTTCATAGTTCTGTGCCCACTGGGTTTTGTCTGACACTAAATGTCCTGCCAGGGCTTCATCGTAAAACTTGACGTCTTAATCGCTGGGGTAGGATTAATTTTCCAGGCTTTGAGTTTTGTAAATGAGTAGATTTTAGTGGGTTTTTTCAACGTAGCAAGCGAACACAAAAAAATATTTTTTCGATAAAAGACTTCGTAGTCATATTCGAGTTGTTATAATACCCATCCGGCTAATCGGCCAGGAGGATAAAAGGTTAAGGCACCAAAGTAACGCTAAGCGGTCTGTTATTACCTTAAAACTGTTGCATTTTAAATATGGCCTAAATTTTTGTATGGCTTAAACTACCACTAGGAATTCTTTTTCTGATGCAGAGTATCGAGATTCTGCCAGGTTTTTGCTTCTACTCGCTTCAGCGATTACGTAACCACGTGTTACTTGGGTCGATTCTTTCTTTTTTGGAATCTCTCATCTTGTTCCTATTCCACAATCCCATTGCTTATTTTTTTCAATTCATCTATTAATCGGTTCTATTATTTTGGCGAAGTGTGGGATACATTTTCTGTAACAACTTGCCGTCAATTTTTAACTTAAATTTTTCCACTCTTGCGATTGCCAAAGTCATGTAAGGGGATTTCTTCTTTTAACACGAAGTTGACCTTGAAATAACCTTGAAGGACATGACCAAGGTCATGTCTACGGTCACGTCTAAATGCACCTTGCTTTCAGATGTTTCCAAAGCTTGTTGCAGATTTATTAACCTTTGACAGGTAAGAACAAAGTACTTAAGGTCTTAATTGTGTCCTTTTGAGATATTTACATCTGATGAAAGTCAGTTTCACTGGAAACAATTTGGTTACATATTTCTTTGCAACTGATATCACAACAAACTTCTCTATGCTTTTTCGAACAACTTTTCCTTAAAAAGTTTTTATTCGCTGAAACTTTTTTCGATAAACAAATTATAAAGAGCTTAGAAAATAATTTTTCAAATTGTTGAAAATGAAGAATGTGAATTTGATCTTCCACTGTCACAACGAAAATACTATAAGAAATATTTTCTCTGAATTTAATAAAGAAATTCCGAAAACTTTGTGTATTTAGGAAATAGAGGGAAACGTTGGGGTATACGAGAAATTCTAAAATTCCATATTTTGCATAACTCCAGCCTTCTTTAACGGTCAGTGGTGTTCTCATTCACCAAAAATTCTAATGAAAACTCGAGCATTTACATTCTAATAATAAAATTTTAGTTGTTGCTTTAAGAGACTTTAAAGAAATATGATATAATTTTTACAATCGTGGATCACTGGAGAACCTGAGGTTTTTTCCAGTTGAAAGACTTTTTAGTTATTTGTTTTTTAAACTTCCTGATTTTCAAAAAATATATTTTTATTTCTTTAATTAGTTTTTTCTTGCATTTAATAATAGGGGCGCATAAAATACGAAAGGTAAAAATGGAAATTCTTTAAAGAACGAAAGGAGATGTTCACAACTAAAATGCAGTAAGGATAAAGAATAAAATTCTTACTTTATTTTGAATTATCTGGACAATCACATTCGCTTCAAGGTAACAAATGATTAAAACATACATTTAATATACACATAATGCAAAAAATGTCGTGTTTATTACAGAGCGCGAAGCGCCAGGCACGATATGAGAATGTATTCGTGAGGGCCAAAGGAGCTTTTACAAAATCAGAGTGGCCATCTTATTCGAGAAAAAAATTCGGAGACTTTTTCCGAATGTTAAACAACAAAATTTAAAATTTTAATCTTATAAATTGAAAATTTAATTTCTTCCTACTTAAATTACATAAATTTATGATACGCTTTCATATTTAGTACACTAAAGTAAAAAATAAATAAAAAAAACTTTTCAATTTAAAAAATTAAATCACTATAATAAGCAATTCTAATTTCGCAAAATTACAAATTAAACGAAGTATTGTGTTGTTAATGGTACGCTCACAGTGAAATTTTGTTTATTCAAATAGCATTATACAGTGAAACAAAATATGTAAGATTTAGTGTAACTTGATATATTTTTCATGAGCATTTATAAAATATAAAAAATGTAATTTTCAATGTAAAAAGTTCTTTTTGAACTATAGGCCCTAATTTTACTTTAAATTGAAGAATTATAAAATTGAATACGTATTCTTGTCAACGCTTAATACGAAATTTTTGTTGAATAATTATGCAAAATAACTTAAAACTTTAAACAAACGTGACTATGGTTTTGTCTGGCTCTAGTTTTTTAAATTTTTTGTAAAATAATTTTATTTTGTAAAATAAGGTAGAATGTAGTGCGTTAAATGATCAGCTAACTCTAAGCTCCTATTTCTGCACCCCAAACGGAAGATTTGGAAATTTATGTCCATAATAGCGTTAAAGTTGAAGCAAAAATCGTATGGAAATATACTGTACTTTAAAACCTTAGCCCCTAAAAATATTAGCGTAAAGAGTATCAAAGTAGGGCCTATATTTCGACTCGAGATAATGCATAGATGCATAGACGCGCGGTAAGCGTAATGACGGCGCTCAAAGCTTGGAACTTGTTAGACGCGCGCGTAAAAAAATTAGCGGTATGATACTTTGGATTTAACACTTATTACTTTATAACACTGTGTAATTAGTTCCTTGTAGTTTATGCGACATCCCGCGATCTCTTCTGTAGTCAATCCTTCAACCGCGCCGGTGTTTATGTTTATTTTGACCCGTTCTGAGATCCCAAAAATAGATGTAAATATTGGACGAAGAATCAAGCGCCTGCCTGATGATTTTAATAATACTGCGCAGACGTCACCATTGGACCTTGATAATACAATTTGTTCTCCGGTTGGAATGGGAACGAGGGCACGAGTTCTTGTTATAAAACGAGTCGGTTTATCGGGAGGAAAAACGTATATTCGGAGTTCGAATACCTGATTCGGATAGTTGTGGGGAATAAGTCGAATAAATGCAAGATCTTCAAATTTATATCCAAGTAGGCGACGAAAAGTTTTCCTGAGAGTAGGAGACCTGGACCTTTCACGAAGAGGTGGTACACCTGATGATGAAGAGCTGACAGAATAATGAGGTGTGGCAAGATAAAGATTCGTGTCTGGAGAATGTCTACCAGAAGAAGAAGGCCCATTGCGATTAACACTAGGTTCAGGGTCATGATCAGGCAAGCCGCTGTACTCTGCACTTAGTTCTGAAACAAGAAATACAGGATGATGTTTTTTGCAAGCATCTACATAATCGTATATCGGTCCGTGACAAGTTGTAAACATTTTTGACACAAATAACTATATTGTTAGATTATTTACTCATTTTTTAAAAATGCAAACAGTATAGTAATTGTACTAAATGGTTCTATGATTTAAAAATGTAATAAGTCAACATAACATGCGTAAGTTGTAACCACACTTACTTGAAATTGCACAATATCAAGTGTTAAGAAATTCGTAATATTTAATGTAATTTAATAGATTCTTTTAATAGCATTTGTGAAATGTAAGAAAATGTAATTTCGATTGTGGAAAGTTATTCTGGAACAATAATTTTAAATATAAACATAAAGGCTGAGTGCAAACGCCAGAGCTGACTGACGCGCACATTTAAAAAAATCTTTTAAGGGCTTAGAGAATTGCGTTGTACACACTTTTTACTTCATAATTCTTAGGGATTTGGTGATGGAAGGATACTGGGCACTCTACTTCTTCTTCTGCGCTCAAATCCTTAACCGCGCCGCTATTCATATTTATTTTCGCCCTTTTTAGTCTCCCCGAAACAGGTGTAAATATTGCACGAAGAACTATGCTTCTTTGTGGTAATTTTTCTACTATTGCACAAATGTCTCCATTGGTCGCTGATAATACAATTTGTTCTCCAGTGGGCATGGATGTCAGGACACGAAATCTGTTTCTCAATCCAATTGGTTTATATGGAGGAAAAACATATCTTCGGAGTTCGAATATCCGATGCGGATTGTTGTGGGGAAGGAGTCGAATAAATGAAAGATCTTCAATTTTATATCCAAGTATGGTAGGGAAAATATTCGTAAGAGTTGGAGACTTCGACTTTTCACGAAGAAGTGGTTCGGCAGGTGCATTAGGGCCTTCATCAGGAAAGCGCATGGATTGCGACCCGAATTCTGAAACAACAAATGAATAATTAAATTTTCCTTTAAAGTATCTACACATTTGTATGTTGTTATATCAAAAGTTGCCAAATTAGGTTGTAACTGAGAAGCTTAACTCCATAAATGCTGTGACAGGTAAATTTTACATACTTATCGCTTAAATAGATTTCCATCTAGATCTACAAAAAAAAATTTAAGATTGGCCAAGAACGAAAGTCACATCTCGACCTAGAGCACTCACTAACAATTGTAGATTTAGATTGTTCATCCCTCGTATACATCTATTTAAATATATTCAACCGCCACCTGTCAAACATTAAAACTCGAGAACAACATAACGAAAGTCAGGGATAAGTCGTCATATCAGAGGTTTACCAGAAGGCACTGCCACACCCTGAGTAAAGGCCTGTTCACTAACCCATAGTCCAAAAATCCTATGTCTCCATGGTTACCTATGCCAACGAACAATGTTGGGTCTCAAGCATCCTGCCTAATTAGTTGCATGTCAAGCCGCCATCTTCTACTGGTCTCTGCGCCCTGCGTCCACGCAGTCGACAACAACTCCATGGATTTCCAATAATCGTCAGAGGTCGTCCATGAGTATCTAGTTCAATTGGATTCCAACAAGGTGCTGCCACCTCCTGCTATCCTCCAAATGCCATGTCACAAAGGCGTGACCCCACGAACTTACAGTTGAACACACGGCTCTGGCTTTACTAGGCTCGGCCTTGCTAGTTATCCTGGGACCCCGGAATAACGCCATTTTACCTA
This sequence comes from Druon quercuslanigerum, assembly GCA_010014905.2. Classification (NCBI taxonomy): domain Eukaryota; kingdom Metazoa; phylum Arthropoda; class Insecta; order Hymenoptera; family Cynipidae; genus Druon; species Druon quercuslanigerum. Next base: position 17,531 of record JAAAKG020188063.1, on the reverse strand, counting down.
GGTACAAATAACATGATTCGTGCGTTGTAACAGGATGTTCGGAAGCTTGACGAGTTCTGGCGTCATCGGTTGTCAGATGTAAATCAAGATAGTAAAAGATTGTAAAACACGGCAACTTTGCCCTCGTGACAACTTTAGGCTTTAACCAGAATTGTAAGTCCGTGAAACGCTTTATTTAAATTTTTGAAGTTTAATAAAATAATGAAACGCTTCATTTGATAAAAATTTCTGAAGTACTTTAGAGTTCCATAAAAACGTTTGCGCTTGCGAGTTTTTGTTGACGTTAGTTCATTTTCGACAAGTGAACAGAACAAAAACGTTTGAAGTAATTAAAACATTTTTCAAGCAAAGGTATTGGGTACGAAATTTTTTATGTGATGTTTTGTATTATGGTTTGTACCCTCCAAAGCTTGAGGTGCATTATACACACCGCAATTGATAGTCCAGAGGTAGAATTTTTCGAAAAATTCTGCATGAAGCTCGTCACCCAGTTTAGCCAGAACTAAGTTCCAAGGATTACAATTACGGCTTGTTAGTGTTGTATTATTGTTAATTTGCGGGCTGGAATTATTTTTGCGAACCATGAGCTCCCGCAAGTGACAAAAAAGGTCCCCCGGAATTCGAAGTGTTCGGGATATTATTGTTGTTACGTTGACTGCTGAAAATTGGCCAAAGCTTGGCTATGACTTAAGCCTCATGAGCTAGTTTCTCAGCAAATAAAAGCCGTGATTCCACCTCTTGATTTCAATACACATTGCTAGAACCCACTGAAAAAATGGGAAATGGAGCCACATAGTTGACTAAAAGAAAAATAGTCACTTTTGTTGGATTGTGTGTAATATATGGATCTAGGCTATGCCGCTCTAATACTAATAAATATGGCGGTGTTATTTATATATCTGAAAAATTGTGCATTTCATTGCTACACACAACCTTAACTTACTTTTGAGGATCCGCATTTTGAAGTAATGTTTAGAATAACGGAAATACGTAATATTTCTTTTTAATAGAGATTATAGTAGCGTGAAGATTATAAGCTTGGGTACCCTCATCGCTAAAAGTGGAATTTTACAATGAAGTTTATCATATTAGGCTGGCTATAAATAGAATATTTACAACCTTCATGTCTGTTTAGATTTGTCGTAGAATAGTTTATAGAAGCTTTTCAATGTTAATCAGTATATTGAATTTTCAGTGTTAGGATCAATTTAAAAGTGCAACAATTATTATTTTTATAGAAAATTTGACTAGACTATTGAGCGTTGACATTTTTGACATTTTTGTTTGCAACATTTTTTTTCTTCTTTCATTTAAAAACTTAACTACTAAAAACCTTTTAAAAATAAATAGATTTGATAAAATGCTCAATTATCCAAGCGAGTAATAATAAAAGTACGACAAACGGAGCTTTTATTAAAAATAAGAAATAAATAATCATGAAATGAAATAATTATATTAAATATTTTTCAAAAATAGAATCAACATGCATTTTGATAAATAAAAGAAATGAAGTACGGTCCAGATTTCCAAGACATATATTAGAGCGTTTGTGAGACGAAAATTCTGCACCACAAAATTACGAAATTAGTGGAATTCGGGGAATTCACCGAATACCCAAAAATCAAGAAATTCAAGAAATTCACGAAATGCATAAAATTTGCGGAATTCATTTCATTCACAAAATTCATGAAATTGAATAAATTCACGTAGTCTGTGAAAGTGCTGAAATTCGCAGAAATTCGCGGAATTTATTACTTTAAGGAATGCTAGGAATTTCGATAATTTGTGAAATTTACGGAATTGATGAAATTCAAGGAATTCCCTAAAATCACGGAATTCAAGGAATTCACTCGTATCATGCAATTCGTGGAATTCACGAAATTCAAGAAATTTACAGAATTCATGGGATTTATGAAATCCATTGAACTCGCGGAATTCTTGAAATAGAATGAATTCATTTCATTCACTGAATTCATGAAAGTGAATTCTTTTACGCAGCCTATAAAATTCCTGGAATTCGCAGAATCCATGGAATTCAAGGAACTTACCGAATTTGTGGAATTTGCGGAATTGACGGACTCCAAGGAAGGCTAGAAATTCACGAAATTGATAAAATGTACGGAATTGGTGGAATTCAAGGAATTGACTGTAATCACGGAGTTTATGGAATTAATAACATTTATGGAACGCGCGTTATTCGCGGAATTCGCGAAATGCCTGTCCGGTCCGAAATTGAAGGAAATTATTCAACTCGCGGAATTCACGGAATCAAAGGAATTAACGTAATTGGCATAACTTATGTGAATAAGGGGATTCACGAAATTTATGGAATTTATGAGAATTCGCGAAATTCAGGGAATTCGCGGAATTCGTGGAATTAATGGGATTCAGGCAATTTGTGGAATTCAGGAAATTCAAGAAATTTACAAAATTAATGGGATTCATGAAATCCATGGAATTTGCGAAACTCTTGAAATTAAAGGAACTCATGGAATGCACGGATTTTATGAAATTTAAGAAATTCAGGAAAGTCATGATTTCATTGAATTTCACTTACTTTTTGAGTTTAACGAATTCTTAAAATTTTATAATTTCTATGAATTTAACCAATTCTTTGAATTTTGTGAATTCCATGAATTCCACGATTTCCTTGGATTTCAGGAATTAGTTAAATTCCGTGAATTGCTTGATTTCCTACAATTTCTCGAATTACATGAATTTTTCGAGTTCCTTCAATTCTTTGAATTCCGTAAAATCCTTGAATTCTGTGAATTCCCTGATTTACGTAAATTCCTCGAATTCCATGAATTCCTTTAATTGCATGAATTCCTTAAGTTCCATAAATTCACGATTTGTTATTTTTTTATTTATCATAATAATTAGTAATAATATACAGTATTATTAACACTATGATTATAATAATTATTAATTATTTTATTTTTTAAATTATTATTCTTAGTTATTATTTTATATGTATACTTATTCAGACCGTAAATATTTTACATTACTTATCGAACTTTCTTTATATAAATGTTAAAATATAATTTTTATTTCTAAAACGTAATTATTATCGGTGTTGAAAGGAAAAAATATATTTTTAAGCACTGTCATAAAGCGCAAGGCCGCTCTTTGCCCACGCTCTCAGTGTAGAATCCAACAACAAATTGAGAAATTGGCAGAATGATTCTGAGTTAAAATAAAACTTTTTTATCTGGGTAAAAAAGCGGCAAAATTAAATTTTCTATTAGAATATATATTCAAAATTAAAATGCAGATTTCATAAATGTTTATGATTAAAAGGTTATATTTTTCCTTATGTTAGTATCCATTACAGTAGGGTTATCACTTATTGCTGAAAATCAAATCAAACCAAATCAGAATTACACTTATACCCCGATGCTGTGCCGACCACACTAGTCCTTTACAGCATCAGGGGTATGAGAGCATTTTACTTTTATTGAAATACTATAGTGAAACTCTAACATGTGTGCGTCGGTCACTCAGACTCAAACAAACAAAAGCGCCTTCATCCGAAACGGCACTCTACCAGATTTGTTTCCCACCTCCTCCAGACACAAAACGAGCAGAGTCTCAGAGCTTCACTGTATTTACAGGCATTTAAATAAATAGTACATAAAAATAGATTTATTATATTATTATATTCACCAATCGAATTCAGGATAACGGCCAAGCACAAAAGCAAAGTATGGATAATGTTCATCTTTTCTAATCAGACGACAATCTGATTAATGTACTAATTAGAAATTTTATTAATGTAGTAGCTAATGAATATTCTACTGCTTCATTGGGTAATAGAATCTGTACTATATTCGTTATCTTTTGGATTTAACGCGTCAACGTTGTCCTTCTAAGATATTTACACATGATAAGAGTCAGTTTAAACGAAAAAAAAATCTGTTACACACTTCTTTAAAACTGATGCCACGATCCATAATTTTTTATTTTGTATGCATCGTTCTCTAACTTTGATTTTTAATCGCTATAACAGAAACTCCCTAAGAAATGTTTTTGTTTCAAAATATGAATGTCATTAATACTATGTTGGTGCAATCATATGATTTAATTATTTTTTGTCTAAATGTAAACACCAGGCTTCAAGATCTCGAAAGTTTATAGAATTTGAAATAGATAATAAGGAGTATCATAACATTTTATGAGCTTTTAATTAATAATAACAACAGATTCTTATGTTTCCAGGGGATTTGAGACTAATTCTTAGAAATTCCTTATGCCTGACAGAATTTCTTAAGACTAAAATATTCCAAAGAAATTTTAAAGTATTACCATGCAATTAAAGCACTTTCGAAAATATTTCTTTAGGTTTCAATTTATTTCAAGAGATTAATTGCAACATTTTTTGACTCAGGTATTAATAAATTTTGCAACAAGACAGCTTTTGCAAAATTACTTTTACTTTGAACAATTGTTCGATTATCAAATTCAGCAAATGTTAAAGATTCTTTTGACCAACCATCTGTGCTCTTTATAATACTAATATCAACACCTTTCTTTAAAACTGTAGAAGTCACAGCATGTATTATGCTATGAGCTTTATATTTGAAACCAAAACCGCTACTAGCCACAAAACTTTTAACCCATCTCGCAATTGTTTAGACGGTCACCAGCTCATAAGGCTTTCTAGTTTAATAAAGTCTAAAGCCTTTATTTTGTCCAAATTTGCGATTTAAAAAAATCAAAGTGCGCTAAATTTCTAAGAGCATATTGCTCAAAGATTTATGCATTATGATTTGTTTTTTTGTTATATTCTTACTCAGAGTATGAGAAAATTAAGATTTTTATAAAACCATTATTTTATTTTTTTAATAACGGTGTGCATATAATGAAAATCATCTGAAACCAACGAAAAAATATTCGCAAAATCGAAATAATTTGATTATTTTATACTATAATTCTTAATCAAAAATATATTAACAAATAGCTAAATATTGTGATTTATTGATTCCTTTTTTTATTATTTAATGGTTTATTGTGACATATTTATTTATTGGTTACCCAAGGCTACAAGAACATAAATCCTACAACTGATACCCTGCTGTGATTTAAAAAAAATCTTTACATTGGCGAAGGCCGATTTTTTTTTCTTTCGCCTTGTTTTCCGCAAGATAAAATTTATCACAGAATATACATTAATAGAATATCAGCCAGAAGTAACAGCAGAGAGATTCAATGTTCTTTGTCAACTATTCTATTATTGTACATTTTGTGACAAATTTTATCCTGCCTCAAACAAACAAAAGTGATTCATTAGATCAACAGATAGCATACCTTACAATAATCATAAGGGTTAATAATGTGAAGCAGTATATGAGTAGTTATCCTCTTTAATGATCTTTTTTAAATTAATAAATAACTTCATCCTCTTTTTTGTTTGATTTCAATTTATTTCGCAATTTTATACTAAATTATTGGGTGTTTTACTTCCGCGTAATTTTCGTATTTCTGTTGTATGAAATCCCCAAGCAAAAACCAATAGTACCTCCCGTAAAAAGATATTTGACAAAGAATTGAATATATTGAAAGCTTTTATTCCTAATGAGGTTTTTCAATAGCAGGAAATCGTTTACAGTAATTTAGGTTAATAAAGCTTTTATGCACTTGTCTATTACAAAAAGAATGTGTTTCTTTTACAACGAAAATTTCTGCAAAGAAAAATTGCGGTTAGCCAAAGATATCAGGCATACATTTTTCGAACAAAAAAGAGAATCTTACAATTCTTCTTATAAATTAAATTTCACTGACCGACAGGAATCCTAATAGCAAATACAATCCTGATTCTTTTTCTTCTTCTGCTAGAAAAAAATGGTGGAAAATCAAAAAATATATTTTTCGATTCAACAATTTCACATTATTTGCAAGATGAGACCATATCACGCCAACCAACCAGATATGATTCTCGGTCAAAACTAATGCCTCCGTCCACTCATTAGTCAAGGTTTTGTGGGACTATCGTTGTAACTGAAGTTTGAGAGACTTTTTAAACGAGTCATAAGGAGATTATGCAATAAGCGGCCATATGTGCGATGTAGAACACGATGCGATAGTAAATTCAATTGACAAGTTCTGTGTCATTGAGGTTGTGGATATAATTAAGAAGTTAAAAAATGCAGATTTTTGTAAATGAGCAAATTTAGTGTATAAAAAAAATGACGGACATTGCAATAAAGTGTTTAGGAAATTTAAAAAAAAAAAGAATGCGCTATTTAAACGAGACAATGAAACTATGTATGTTTTACTACAAATGCATGGTATTAATTCTAATAATACACATTAAAGAAAATTGTGTACAATTTTAAGAATAAACTTTATTACGGGGGTAATGCCGAGGAGGGATTGTGGGATATACGAAGCCTAGAAAGGGTAAGAAAAAAACGAAAATACGACCATTTAAAAAAGTAAAGCCATTTATTGCCACTTACATTGTTCGCAGCACCGACAGCCCGTGACAGGGTGCTGGCGATCAGCAAAAAGCCCGTGTATGATCTCCAGTAAATCCGGGTAGGGGCCGGCGTGAAGGGCGGCTGTGTCAGACCTACCCGGTGGTTCCTGGTGACGAGGGTAGCCCCAGGAAGTGAGCAAAATTCGTGGAGAGCATGGCACTGGTGGAAAAACTGATGCACGGTAAGACGAACGAGCCCAGACTGACGGAAAATATCTCGTGCGCTTTAACATAAGAGAATTCACAATCACCAAATTACTGTTGTGAATGTTTTGACCTATAAGTCCTTTTAAAAGTCTGTGCACAAGTGTGGGGAATATTTAAAGATGGAGCACGTAGCGCGAGGTAAATACATTATCGAGCGCGAAATAGAAATCAAATAGGATAACTAACGATGACCTGTCGAAAGCAATTTCTAATTTATTTTTGATTCTCTTTTTTTGACCAATTTTATTATTGAATTTGGAATTAATCTTTTGCATTCAATGCATAGTGGCAGTTTTATGAATTATTGCTGGAGAATTTAAAAGTCAAATAACATTGTTATATTATTATTGACCCCTTTCAAAGTAATATTTTGAAGACAAAATTACCTGATTTAATGACCAATACGTTTTTTTCATTTGAGATACAAAGATTTTGTATAATAGCATTTTTTAAATAATTTAATAATTAATTAATTGGCATTTTAAAGGATTTAACTTCATTTGACCGCATTTCATGAATAATGTAAATCGGATGATTCGTTATATAAAAAAAATATACCCTGACAGAAAAAAGGACTTTTTACATATTTTTAATCTTATTTTTTGTTGACAACCTCTAGAAATTTTTTAAATGAATGTTAAATGGATACAAAATTTTTTAAATAAGGAAACCAGGTCACACCATCAAATTAGATTGCTTCAGATTTGAAATTAGATTTTTTTTATTTGCAAATGATATTCAAGTTTTATTCTTAACAAGGATTTTGACATTAAACAAATTTTTTGATTTAAAAGTGTTGATTCTCTACAGCCGATAATTAATTATTGTTTCTACGGCCTCTTTCCTTCTGTTATATAAAAAAATGGAAGAAAGAAGAACTTGTCCAAAAGTTTGTAAATTTTGCTTTATTATGCCGGAAAAATGCTGCGAAAAAGAAGATGAATGAATATTAAGAATTTTTTTGTTTGTTTAGGAAATTTATAAATAAGTTAAACCATATGAATTTGTTTAAACAATAATATTTTTCCCATATCATGCGTGGTAATTGCATGTTTATCGCGTTAATTTTACTTTTTTTCACCAAATATTTTCAATTGTTCACTTAAAATCATTGATTTTCAACTAATAATAAAATAGGTTAAGTCGCAGGTAAAAAATTGAATTTAAACGTTAAAAGGGCGATTCTAGCACCTTAATTTTATTTAAATTTATCAAAAGTAACTCCAAACTCAATTTCTCCAGAGCTGTTAATTTATTTTTAAATGGCGCCAAGAAATTTTTAGATTGCAGATGTTTATGGAGAAATAAAAATTCTATTCTATTCTGTTTTAATTAATTAATTAATAACGAATAATTTTTCATATTTTTTTAAATTAAAATACAAAATATGATATTTTTTTAATTATTGTTAATAATTATTCAGCTTCTGTAAACGTAAGAACTGACATCCCGAGAATAATGAACAACCTGACAAAATAACAATAGTTTAGTATAATTTAACAACGTTAATTCAGAATTAAATTCAAAATATTAATTTTTTTTATAATTGTTTTAAAGTTTAATACTTACTTTAAAATGCTATAATATACTTGTAGGTGAACAAGAACAACTCAAACACTTTTTGGAACACGACAACTTTGTTCCATAATTAAACAATCTGCGACAATAAATTAATTCTAAAAATTCAATCTACTGTAATTTATTTATATTTTTAAGAAGTTAGTTTTTTGATAATTGTTTTCAATTGTAATACTTAATTTAAAACGCTGTAATATACTTGTAGTTAAACAAGAATTATTTTCAACTTATCCTTGACCTTTTAAATTGACATCGTTGTTGTTAATAACATACAAAGCAGCTAATTTAGCCTTATTAAAATCAAAGGAAGTAGATTACGTTTATTGATTTTTAATATATTTACTAATTATACTTTTAAAATAAACAAATGAAGTACCTGTCAATTTTCCACAGTTTTGCGTCACGTTCGTTTTGCTTGCTCTCCACATAAAACATTGAGGAAATTAGCTGGAAATGTAATAAAACAAAATTCGTCAAATAAATAAAGCAATGTGAAAAAGTTCCGAGAATACGAAATTTCATTTCAAAGAATATATTAGGACTTAACGTACCTCTAGCTTTAAAGTTACAAACATTTATTTTAAGCAATATCATTACTTATTACTGTAGTATTATTACATTACTTACTATAATAATCAAGATCCAGCACTCAAACATAAGTTATAAAGACATAAACACAAATGCTGCTAACGGAGAAACCTGACATTTGCTTTTGCTATAATACAGGTTATTTTCACTCAAAATAACAACCTGCATATGACTAAAGTTACTAGATGTTTAAAAACACAAATGGAAAAGCGGAAAAAGATAAAACTCTGTACGAATCTATTAATAAGTAAAAAATAATAAATTATATGAAGCAGTACAATTGTACTAAACTCATTGTACTGAAAATGATAAAGTGGTGCTAACAGTACCGACTCCGTTTAAAATGTACTAATCTAGTATAATAGTACTTAAAGTGTCAATCCTGGTTACCGCTCGCTTCTTGAGGCGGCACGCAGGCCACTCAGTCCCCCCACCCCACCCTCTCGCGCAGAAAATCCAGATGTGTGTTCTGCGCTGTTGCGGTGTCATGGTTTCTGAATGACTTCATCACGCTTGACGTCCACGTCGTCTGCACCGATGTTCTTTGATGCCAGTTTCTGCTCCAGCCGAACCATTCCTTCTTTTCTTTCCCTCTCGTCTTGATGAAACAATAAAAAAAAGAAAAGCCCAAGGAAATGAGTTAGAATGCCTCTTGCTCTTTCTTCCTATAAGGAGTCCATGAGGGTGTGAAATAGTTTAAAAAAAAATACCAATGAATAAAATAAGTTAGTCTTCGGTCAAGCCTCTGTTTCGCGACTGTTTCCTTTAAAAAGAGATAAGCTGTTTGAAAATATAAGTAAACAATTAAACAGTAGTAATTTGCAGGTAAAACCTGCAACATTACAACATAATAGTTTAATTATCAACCAAAGAGTTGAATTTTTAATTAATAAAGGTAATTATTAACAAAGTACTATTACCTTAAACTCGTACGCTGTACTTAGGATTAAACTGTTACCTGCTAACAGCCATAAATTATTAGATCAGCTCAAGACCATATTCTAAGGCAAACTAAGGTTTAACGTTAAGCTGACGGAACCCATGGTTTAAAAAAAATAGTCAAGAATTAAATTTGGCAGTAGGGCATTTAGGGAGCCCTTAATAAGCCCTTAAATATGATATGGAGAGACTTATAATTTGTCCATAATTTGTATTCAGGGTGGTTTTTTAGAGTTAGGTGTGGATTTTAGAAAAAATGTTTTTTGTGGTTTTGGAGAGCCCTAAATAAGCCCTTAATTATCTGATAGGCTAGAACGGGATTTAACGTTTATCTCACATGGGCTACCATCAGCTTAAGTTAAGCTAGCACAACTCACGGTTTAAAAAAAAATAGTGGAGCATTAAATTTGGCAGTAGGGCATTAAAGTAGCCTTAAATAAGCCCTTAATTATGATATCGACAGATTAACAATTTGTCCATAATTTTTATTCAGGGTGTTTGTTGAGAGTGGAAGCTTCTAATGTGTCCCCTAAGGGTTTACATTTTTTCTTTTACCTTCTTCCTATTCCTTAACACACCTTCTACACCCTTTTTGGTCGAGGGAGGGGGACCTACAGTTTAAGGTGGGTTTCAAACCACCAAGAGCAACAGCCTAAATTACTTAGAGAACCTTTTTCTCTAAAGATACCGGTCACACGACATTCCGGAGATGAACAACTCCCTTGCTAGGCTAGTGTTCACCACATGGTTTTTGAGAGTCAGGGGTGGCTTTTAGAAAAAATATTTTTGTAATTTTAGCGAGCCTTTAATGAGCCCTTAATTATGTGATAGGCTAAAACTTGATTTAACGTTTATTTCACATGCGGTTCCGCCAGCTTAACGTTAAGCTAGCGTGATTCCCGGTTTTTTTAAATAGCAGAGCATTAAATTTGGCATTAGATGTGGTTACGTCAGCTAATTACACCTAGGTTAGGACATACTTTGAATTAAAAATAAACTTTAAAAATAAACTGGTTCCTTGCATCTTGTGAAAAATTGAAATAGACACGATTTCATCGCGAAAACAAATAAAGCAGGATATAATTTTCTACAATAATGTATAACTTAAAATTCAACATTTCCAATTCGGAGTCTTGCTTTAATATCAGCAAAACATATTTATTTTTATAAGTATAAGTAATAAATAGAATCCACGAGAATTACACGAGAACTTGGAGTTTCTTCAAATGAAAAATATTTTAAGTTAATTATTTTTTTTAATTTCTATATTTTAAAACAAATTTTTTTATTTTTTTGTTTAGTTATTTATTTGCATTTAATAATATGCAAACAGAACGTACGGAAAGTAAAAAGGCAAAATCCTTCATCATCGGCAAAAAATATTCGTAACTAAAATACAATCAGGATAAACAATAGAATTCTTACTTTATTTTACATTACCGGATGAAGCGAATTCTCTTTTAAGGCAAAAAATTATTAATACGTACATTAAATATAATCGAGCTACTGGTTATATTAAAAATGTCGTAATTATTAGATAATTTAGTCGATCACAAATTGCCATATACGTGATGAGAATATATTAGTGGAGGCCAAAGGAGTCAAACTACAAAAATTTTCATTCTACCATTTTATAAATTTAACAGTTTAAATATCCCGTGTTTAAATATATATTAATACTTTATGCTATCATTTTTGACACTTTAATATGAAGAATAATTAAATAACTTTGTAAAATTTAAAAATTATAGCACTTTAAGCAGTCCTATGTTTGAAAAATAAAAAATAAAACTTATTATTATTCTTTAAAGTGTACATTCAAAACGAAATTTGTGTACCCTAATGAATGTAGAGTTGGTTGCTGTAAACTGAATGGTTTTAAAAAAGTTAAAATTTAACTGAGCATAAAAAAGTTGAAATCAAACTTGTTTTAAATCAACCTTGAACCTCGTCGTATGTTTTTGCCAAAAGACTAATTTTTGTTACAGGTATATGGTAACTTTAAATTAGCCTTCGATTCAGACTTTGTTTTTACTGTAAATTAATAGCGGTTACTGTATATCTTTTTTCAATTGGTTTTTCGTAGTTTAAGGGACATTCCGCGATTTCTTCAGGAGTCAACCCTTTAACCGCGCCGGTATTCATGTTTATTTTCACCCGTTTTAAGAGCCCTGAAATAGATGTATATATTGGACGAAGAAGCAGACGTCTGTTTTGTGCTTTTTGTAAACATGCAAAGACGTCGCCATTGGACGTTGATAATACAATTTGTTCTCCGGTTGGCATGGGAATGAGAGTGTGCGTTCTTGTTATCAATCGAATTGGTTTATCGGAAGGAAAAATGTATCTTCGGAGTTTGAATTTCCGATTCGGATAGTCGTGGGGAATGAGTCGAATAAATTCAAGATCATCAAAATTATATCCAAGTATGCGAGGAAAAGTTTCCCTGAGAGCAGAAGACCTGTAGCTTTCACGAAGAGGTGGTTCGGCGGGTGATGGGGAGCTGGCAGAATAATTAGGTGTGGCAAGACAAAGAGTCGTGTCTGGAGAATGTCTACCAGAAGAAGAAGAAGGTTCACAGCGATCAACACTCGGATTCGAGTCATTATCAGACAAACCCCTGGACTCTGAACTTAATTCTGAAACAAGAAATACAGACTATAATTTCATATTCTTGAACGGCTTGGAAAAACATTGTTTAAACAAATAACTATATTAAAATATTACTGATTTATTTATAAATATCGGAACAGTAGAGTTTTATTAAATGTTTTCGCTAAGAGTATCCGAAGAGTATTTGATAAGAAAAGACAGTAAGACCAAATTTTATTTAAAAAACCTTAAAAGGTATTTTGGTTTCCCCAGATATGTTATTGTAGGTAATAAACATTTTTCAAAAGGGTACACAATATTATAAAATCATATAAAATTGAAATGTTCTCTTTCATAAATAATTTTGCGAATAATAAAAAAAAAGTTTTATCATGCACCTAAACTACTTATAGTACCCTCTCATGTATCGCCAAATTCAGGGATTCAGTAATAAGAGATTTTTGAAAAATTGTGGGGTACACACTTGTTACTACATAACTCCTTGCGACTTGTTCCACGAAGGATACTGGACACTCCTCGATTTCTTCTGCGGTCAATTCCTCAACCACGCCGCTATTCATGTTTATTTTCGCCCTTTTTAACTGCCCAAAAGCAGATGTGAATATTGCACGAAGAATCGTGCTTCTTTTTGGTAATTTTTGTAGCATTGCACAGATATCGCCATCAGACGTTGATAATGCAATTTGTTCTCCGGTTGGCATGGGAAGCTGGACGCAATTTCGTGTTCTTAATCCAATAGGTTTATCTTGAGGAAAAGCGTACCTTCGGAGTTCAAATATCCGTTGCGGATTTTTGTGGGGTCTAAGTCTAATTAATGCAAGATCTTTAAATTCATATCCAAGTATGCGAGGAAAAGTTTGCCTTATAGTAGGAGGCGTCGACCTGTCACGAAGAGGTGGTTCAACAGTTGAATTAAGGCCTTTATTCCGCAAACGGTTAGACTGTGAACCTATTTCTGAAACAAGAAATATTATAATTTGTGATAGCTGAGCATACAAATTGGAAGCTTTTCAATTGTAGTCACTAAACAATGGGTTTAATGGCCGGCATAGTGTTGTTACTGAGTTTTCATTTATTTTTATAAACGCATAATAAATTGTACCTATTTGCTGAGGAAATCACTTTACTGTATCTGCTTGACTTAAGAAACGTGTATCAAATAGAGGTCATGCTGTAAGATACTTACAACAAATGTGCCACTTTTCAGATGACTCCGAAAGAAAATCATCTACGTGCTGTTTTAATATATTATATCTTTGAAAATTGTAAAGTTTCAACATAGTCTTTGATTTTTCGGCTCCTCGAAAATAACCATTCCAATTTTTGGGCATCAAGCTTTGATGACTAAAATCCCCCGCTCTCTATTACGTAAATATGACTCTTTCAAGAAAAATTTGTTTAAAAATGTTTAGTGTCAATGGATTATCTGAATTCTGGGTTCCTCTAAAACACTCACTCCGATTCTTGGATTTCATCCCTGAACGTCTGAAATCAACCGTTTTCTACCACGTAGATATCAATTATTTAAAAAATTTGTTTGGCTCCAGTGTCGATGGAGTCTATAAATTTAGGATCTTAAAATCTATTCGCTCCGATTTTCGGGCTAATTGAAAATTCGAATTCGTCTTTATAGATAGGTGTTTGACTTTTTACATTAAGGGGCGTTTTTTGCAAAAAATTTTAAGCATTGGCGAGCCCAAGAAGGGCACAACACTACTTTCTATTTTCCTTTTTTCAAGCTTATGTTTCCCTTATTGGAAGTGGTTTCATGTACATGGGGGGGGGGGGGTGGCTTTTTTAATTTTCTGTGTTTTGGATTCGAGAGTCCTACAGAAACGGCAAGCAATTTTCATTACAGATACTTTGCTCCTCGTCGACATTCCGGAAGACCAATTAACCGTACAAGATGAGACGCTTGTATTTGCTTCGAAAAGTATCGATTATCGATATTACGCCCTGAGTGCGGCTCTGTCACAATCTACGTCTTTTTAATAAACCTTTGTACAGTTTTCTTACCCAAATTCCATTGTATTCTCCTGAGTGTATTTTTTGACAATCCTCAGCGACGTGTGTGTGGCTTTGAAAAACACCTCTCCGAAAGCTAACGTTGTTAGCTGATTTTAAACTTCTCAAAGCGTCAAATAATTCCCGTATTCTGTAAACAATATGCTGGCATCCCTTGCATACATCTGTTTTCCCTGATTAAACATAGTCCTAAATAACCATAGTTTAACCAACCCGCGTCTTAATGGTTACCGAAGCCAATCCAAAAAGGAGGGCCTCAAACATCCAGCCTAATTAGGTGCACACCTGGTCGCCATCTTTTACTGGTCTCTGCACGCCATGTCCACGCCGTCGACAACAACTCTATCGCAACCAAGTCTCTATGGTTATTGATTTTTAATCAAAGTCAGCTATAGGCCATGAATATATAGTTCGATAAGATTCTCACGTCATTGAGGTGTGACGTAACTGACTTACGTTTGACCACACGCCTCTGGCTTTGCTAAATTCGGCCTCACTAGTCGTTAATAGACCCCACAGTAACGCAGTATTACCTGGGGTTGTAAACGTGGTAAGTGTGGCCTTGTCGGTCGTCGGACGCAAAAGATTGTAAAACTCGTTAACTCCGCACGCATGTCAACTTAAGGATTTAACCAGTGTTTTAAGTCCATGAAACGTTTGCAGTTAATTAAAACAATAAAACTTTTCATTTGACCAAAGTTTCTGAAGCGTTTGAAAGTTTCACAAAAACGCTTGAACTTTTGCACTCATGTCAGGTTGACGTTAGTTCATTTGCGACAAGCAAACG
The DNA here is from genome assembly GCA_010014905.2 of Druon quercuslanigerum. NCBI lineage: Eukaryota > Metazoa > Arthropoda > Insecta > Hymenoptera > Cynipidae > Druon > Druon quercuslanigerum. The sequence goes on along the minus strand of JAAAKG020188063.1, from coordinate 2,316 downwards.
GAAGGAAAACGTTTAAAGTGAATTTGAACTTTCTCAAGCAAAGATATCTTTAAGATAGTTGTTTGTTAATTTCTTCATTTAAAGTTGTTGTTTAAAAATTTTTTTTTTAGGATTCGTTATTTTAGTTCTCAACTGATCATTTTTTTCATCTCTGTAGCTACCATTTCTGTTTAAAAATTGATATTTTCTAGTGGAGTATGTAACTCTTCCACTGTCTGAAAATTAAACCTGTATGTTCAACAAGTTACCAATTGGTTTTTAATTCATCTGCTTTGTTTGATGATTTCACTATTTTCTTGTAAATTTTGTTGTTCAAATTAACAGTTTTCTGCAAAATTAAAATCTTATTTTTGTTCAAAAGTAAAGTAGTACATGTTGCATTGCGAAAAAATGTTTCTTTGTTGCTTAATCAAGTAATTTGTTCAAATTAAAAATAAATTTGATTTAATTAATTATTCTTTCGTTGAATTTTCATTAAGTGAAAAAAATCATATTTTCGCTGTGACAAGTGAACTGATTTACGGAAAAATAATTTTCTTGACATTTGAGTTGTGCAATTTGTTAGTAAATAAAAAGTATTTTTTTGAAATTAACTGTTTTTTGGTACCCTTTTTTGTTTCTGAAAATTTACCTACTGGTACTTACTGGAAATATTCCTTAAATTATATTACAATTCTCCGGATGCAGGTTTTACAATTTTTAACGTGTTTTGTAATGTTTTTTAATTTTTTAAAGTATTTTCTTAACATTTAATTTTTCAAATAAAGACCTACTGTAATATTCCCTGGAATCTGAAGAAAATTTTCTTAATATCATGAAACATGTGAATAAATATTTAAAAAAATTTTAGAATTTTATTTTCAAATCTTCAAAAATTTAATTGTTTTAAATGTTACAACTTCCTAATATGTTTCAAAATTGTTTAAATTTTTTCTACAATTTCGTAAAAGATGCTGCAAAGTTAAAACTGCCTTTTAATGTTTAAGATTATTTCTTGATTTTTTTACAAATTTTCGTTTTATTTATGGAAAATTGTAATGTTATTAATTTCCCAACATTCATTTTAAGAGAACGACATGTACTACTTTACTTTTAAACAAACATAAGATTTTAGATCCGTAGAAAACTGTTAATTTCAACAACAAAATTTACAAGAAAATAGTGAAATCATCAAACAAAGCAGATTAATTAAAAACCAATCAGTAACACGCAAAGAAATAGTTTTCAGACAGTCAAAGAGTAACATTCTCAACTAGAAAATATCAATTTTTAAACAGAAATTGTAACTACAGGGATGAAGAAAGGGATCACTTGAGAACTAAAATGAAGAATCATAAAATTAACAAATTTGCAAACAACAACTTTAAATAAAGACATTAACAAACAGATAAATTTTTACAATTTTTTCTCCTTACTTTTTCAACGTCAAACCAAGAGGACTCGAATTTTCTCGCAGATAGTAGTTCGGATGATAATACAGATTCCTAAATTATACATATTCTTTTTTCTATATTTTTTTAATAGGGTCTAATCCCAACCAACGAAGTACTCGTTATTTACTCTGAATGTTCTTAAGTGCAAACTTGCTTTTCTTATAGGCTGTATTAGGATTGTTAGCAGATAATAGGAATATAATTAATTCGAATAAAATTAAAAGTGCAGCTTTCAATGTGGTTCTATTAGGTGCCAAAATAGAAATTTTGGTGGTAAAAAAAACAATGTAAAATAAATAATTCCATTTCGCCCTTAAACTATGCAAGATACGAAAAAATATGAATAGACAACAAAATAAAAATGAAATAATAGTTAGACAGGGTTCGCAGTTTTCGTTTCAATCGTAAAAAATTAAGAAAGTAATTTTTTCGACAAACCACACTAATTATAAAAAAATAAACAAATAAAAGATGCTAATTTAAAAAAGAGCTACGATTTTGTTAACATTTTTATAAAACACGAGTGGATGTTTTTTTATTTGTAATTTTTAATGCAATTGCAGTCGATGATAATGAAAAATTCTCTACGCTTCGTATGTACCAACCTAGGAGATCACCTGCCCCGTGGATTACTCAGGAACTAAGGTCTATGATGAAGCAGAGAGATAGGCTATACAAAATAGCTATACGTAATAACTCTGATTTTCTCATGTGTAAGTTCCGCTCTTTGAGAAACCGGGTTAATAATAATTTGCTATCTAACAGAATTGCTTATAATTTAGCCAAAATAACGAACATCAATGACTCTTCTCGCCTTTGGAATGAGTTCCGCAGATTGGGCCTTGTTAACCCTAAAAAGAATGATGGATCTTTGCATATGTCT